>MU226113.1:2556113-2577036 GCA_018584345.1 Thuja plicata
GTTAATAGAAATTATTTATGTCACAATGGATTTGGGTTCTCTTTCATTTTGGCCGCCATAGCTTTCTGAATACTTCTATCCTCTTTCTGTCTTCTTCTTCTGTGTAACAGCTTTGCATGCAGGTGATCTTGGTTGCATTGTGTTTTAGCAATATCAACAAGAGGTGTACTAGAAGAAGATACAATGGTAAGTAAAATTATAAGAACCTTACTACCTACTTATTCTATTCGAGTGTCTGCCATTCAAGAAATGAGATCAGTAGAAAATAGCAATGTTACTCTAGATAGTTTAATTGGAAGACTGATTTCATTTTAGATGAATAACTTTTATAATAGTGTCTTACCAAACATAGAGTCTGCATTCAAAACTTCTATGAGAGTAAGTGAATCAAGTCATAAAAACACTATGAGAAAAGATAGTGATAGTGAAAATGAAGAAGATGATCTTGATGAAATTGAAGCACTTATGGCCAGAAGAATGCAGAGAGGCAAAGGTAAATACAAAGTTAAATTACCACTTGTTTTTTTTAATTGCAAAGAGATTGGACACTTTGCTGCAAGATGTACTAACAGAAGAAAAGATGACAGAAGTAATGACAAATCATTTGAGAAAAAGTCTGACATAGGTGATTACAGAAGCTACTAACAATTAGAAAGAAGAGATACCTGAGACTATAAGGACAAAGGAAAGAAGGTCAGCTACCTAGAAAAATGCAAGGATGATGATACTGACATCGAATCTGATGAAGACATCAAGATGGTGTTTGTGGTTGTAAAGGATTATTCACACGATGATGAAGAAAGGTATGTAGAAACAACTCTCATATCTAAAATTAGCAAAAATGATGTTTGGATCATAGATAGTGGCTAGACTCATCATATGACCAGTGATAAGAAAAAGTTTGAGACTTTTGAATACTAGAAGGGTGGATCAGTAAGAATGGGAAATGACACACCTTGTCCAGTTGAAGGCAGAGGAAAAATAATGTTGAATAACTAGATAAAGTGTGAGAATGCTTATTGGGTAAATGGATTGAGTTATAATCTATTGAGTGTTTCTCAGTTGAATAATTCAGGTCACAAAGTAAAATTTGAAAATAAGAATGCAAATATCTTCAACAAATCTGGAAATCTGATTGGTACTGGTGAACAGACAAAAGGTAACTTATTCTATCTGAATGATACTGACTCCACTTGTTTGATTGCTACAAATGAAGACATATGGTTATTGCACAAAAGGCTGTGTCATGTGAACTTTGACAACATGATAAAAATTAGCAAAAAGAGAAATGTCGGAGGCTTACCGACAATGACCAAGCTCGACAAAATCATGTGTAAAAACTATCAAAAAGGTAAAATGACAAAGTCTAGTTTCAAAAGAAAAACTCATACATCTGATGCAATTCTAGAATGAGTCCATATTGATTTATGTGGACCTATGAGGACAAAGAGTTATTATGGAGATAGATATTTTATTCTCTTTGTTGATGATTACTCTAGAATGATGATAGTCATGTTTCTAAAAGATAAATTTGAAGCATTCAAGATGTTTAAATGGTATAAGGCTCTGGTAGAAAAAAAAAATGGTAAGGATCTAAAATGTTTGAGATCAGATAGAGAAGGTGAGTTTATATCAGATGAATTCACTAACTTTTGTAATGAGCATGGTATAAAAGGACAGGTTTTTGCACCAAGAACACCACAACAAAATGGGATTACTGAGAGAAGGAACATATCAATAGTTGATTATGCTAGAACACTGATTATAGAAAATGGCATCACCCAAATATTCTGGAGGGAAGCTGTCAGTACTATTGTTTACACACTGAACATAGTACAGCTAAAGAAAGACACCAAGAAGACACATTATGAGCTATGGTATGGATACACACCCAATGTAAGTTATTTCAAAAATTTTGGTAGTCAATGCTATATCTTAAAAGATGATAGAAATGGAAAAATTGACCCCAAAAGTGATGAAGGAATTTTTCTAATGTATTCTACCAAGAGAAAGGCTTACAAATGTCTAAACAAAGCCTCTAACAAAATTGTTGAAAGTGCAAATGTAAAGATAGATGAATCCGAAGAGAAGAATGAACAAGAAATCACTAAAGAACTAGAGGACTACAATAATTTCACTTACAATGAGGAACCTGACACTCTACCCTACCAAAAATGTAGAGCCCCTGAGCTATAAATCATTGCTCTAGAGCATCAGGTTGCAAATACCAACGGTTAGGATAATGATCAAGATAATGTGCAAGGTGATGTAGAACATAATGAAGATCAAAATAATGATCAAGATGATAGACAAAGGACTGTACCTATACTTGAAAGATATGTAAGGAAGAACCATCAAGAGATCCAGATCATAGGAGATAAGAAATCTAGTACAAAAACAAGAAGTAATTCTTTAAACTCAAATTGTTTAATTTGTGAGTTTGAGCCAAAATTTGTCAATGCTGCACTTGATAATGAGGAATGGATAAGTGCTATGAATGATGAGATTGAGCAGATTGAGAAAAAAAAAACATGGTCACTTGTGCCAAGACTAGATGACAAGAATGTCATCGGTACAAAATGGATATTCAGGAATAAGCTAAATGAGAATGGAGAAGTCACAAGGAACAAAGAAAGACTAGTATGCAAGGGGTATGCACAAGAGGAAGGTATAGAATATGGAGAGATATTTGCACCGGTTGCTAGGCTAGAAGGAGTATGAATATTACTTTCTTATGCTGCATTCAAAGGATTCAAAGTATACCAGATAGATATCAAGTCAATATTCATAAATGGAATACTTGAAGAAGAGGTATACATTGAGCAACCAGAAGGGTTTGTTGATCTAGACAAGAGGGACATGGTATGTAGACTTCACAAAGCCTCATATGGATTGAAAAAATCTCCTAGAGCTTGGTATGAATGACTTCATTCCTATCTAATAAGTATTGGATTTATAAGGACTAGTGAAAACAATAATCTTTACTTAAAAGAATATACTGATGCTAACACCCTGATTGCTAAAATATTTATTGATGACATTATATTTGGAGGCAATGATATGCTATGCAAATCATTTTCTAATGAGATGACCAAATAATTTGAGATGTCTATGTTTGGAGAGATTAAGTTCTTTCTTGGTCTCCAGATCATGCAACAAGGAGAAGGTATTTTCATTACACAGTCCAAGTACATCAAAGAGGTCCTAAAAATATTCAAGATGGAAGAATCCAAACCAGTTGGAACATCAATGGCTACTAGATGTAAGTTGACAAAGGAGGACAAAACAACAGAGGTAAATAAGACTTTGTATAGATCAATGATTGGAAAACTCATGTATGTTGTACACACTAGACCAGATATTGCACATGTAGTAGGAATTGTTGCTAGATTTTATGCTAACCGTAGAGAATCACATATGACTACTATGAAAAGAATCCTAAGATATTTGAAGAATATTGAGGAATTCGGCTTATGGTATATAAGAAAAGGAAAATTTGAACTAAAAGTGTTTACCAATGTTGATTGGGCTAGAAATCTTGATGACTGGAAGAGCACAACTGGAGGATCATTCTTTATAGGTGACAGACTTGTCACATGGATTAGCAAAAAGCAAGGATGTATCTCTCAGTCTATTGCAAAAGTAGAGTATGTTGCTGTTGCTGTAAATTGCTCAAATATTGCATGGATCAAATAGTTGCTGGAAGGTATGCATATGAAGATCTTAGACCTAGTGATTATCTATTGTGATAACACCAGTGCAATAAAAATTTCCAAGAATCCAGTCATGCATGCAAAAACCAAACACATTGCCATCAAGTATCATTAATTGAGAGAACAAGTTCAAGAAAAAGAAGTGATACTTGAGTATGTGCAATCCAAAGAATAATTAGCTAATATCTTCACCAAGCCACTGCCCAAAGATACATTTGAATACCTGAGAAAAAGACTAGGGGTCAAACCCTTCTCTACCAGCCAGTAAAATGAATGAAGGCTACATCAACCTACATATTATCATAATATCATTCATGTTGATGCAAGAAAAGAGAAGAACTTCAAATCTAAATCTATATACAGACATGTATATATCAGAACTGAACACCAAACATATTGTTGTATTGCTGATGGATAAGGGAAATTCAAGGAATATATTATGGATAGAAGGAAAGTGATTGTTTGACATGAATGTCAGATATTTCTAAAAATATTTTTTTGGCATTGTTGTTAAAGGGAGAGAGATTATCCATATTATCACATTATTCTGAGAAAGAGAGACTATCCATTATCAAATTACTCCAATAGGGAGAGATTGTATCCTTAGGGAGAGAAAGTTGTATGAAAGATTATACAAAGGGAGAGTTGTTGAAAAGAGAAAAAGACATCAAAATAGGAGAACAGTCAAAAGGAGAGAAATTGACACTAGAAGAGGACTCAAAACATCAAAAAACTGAAAGCTGCAAGAATCAAATCTAAGCTAAAACAAGAGCTTACCAAAGTTCAGACATTTATAGGTTATCAAACAAAGATTGGTAGTTTGATGAATCTCAACAATTGCACTTCATATTGTATTAGAAATAGTATAGTGTGATAATATAAGTTGTGTTGCCATCAATGCCAAAGGGAGAGATTGATGACATGTAACTGATTAAATGTTTGATAATGTTAAGTTGAAGATAATGCAAGGCATTAAATCAGTTAATGGTTTGTATTGTCATTGATGTCAACTTGATATCATCTGTAAGGTCATGTACATAGTTCCAAAGACTTTAGAGAATCAATGGAACAAAGGTTATGCTTTCAGAAATGCATAAAATTTATGTATTCACTAAGTGACAGATAACACCGACAGAGTGCACACCATCGGAAAAATCAAAGAAGAAAATTCACAGTGATACCTGACAAAAAGAAGATAGTGTTGCTCGATGAAGCAAACCACATGATGCCCGACGAGTTGCAAACAGATTTTCCTGACAAGTAAAAATCCAATGATGTCCGACAGACAAAGATCCTGAAGCTAACTAGAGTCACACTGATGGAACTGTCAGTTGTCACTGATGACTAACTGAAGAGTTGACTGATGGAACAGAGAGTTTAGAAAACAACAAAATATCTAGGTGGAAAGAGCTAAAGATAGACTTAACTGGTTGTTTTCTTTGTTTTATTTGACCAGATTTAAGTAATTGATTTAAATCTAATTTGTATAGTTGGCATGAAGATAACTATGAGACAAATCAGGATTTATGCTTTAAATCAAATTGGCTAGATTGTTTTTCACGCCAAGAATCAAGAATCAAGAAATAGTGAATATCATGTCTATATAAGAGACAAGCTTAATTCATTTTTGTATCACATGAAAAGGGGATTAAGGGGAGTGAATAAAAAGAGGATTCTAAAGAGAAACTGATAAAGAAAAACTTCATGCGGTACTGATCAATCAAGTTGAAGGAGAGCTAAGGAATTCTACAGACACCGATGAATAGTGAGCACAACATCATAGTTTAGAAAGTATGGAGCACAAAAGAATTGAATTGATACATTGATCAGAGAGGTAATGTAGTTAAATAGATCTGAAAATCTGCAATTCAAGTTGCATTATAAATAGGTCATTTTTTTTTCAGTTTAACCATTGAAGCATCAAGTCTCTTAATAGAGTAGGACTTAACAGTCTTCTATATATTGAGGTACATCCCAAGGAGTTCCAAAAAGGTTGATTCATGAAAGTAGCATTGGATATGCCCGATGCCTATTGACAGTCTAAGAGAGAGGCTGATTCAAGGATGGCAGCGTTAGATGCTCAATACTAAGTGACAACCTATATGTGTAAAATTCTCTAATAAGGTCACACCTAACAGTGTGTTTGTAACCTTTAACACGGTTGGATCCTAACAGGGCTCACTTTAGAAGAGTGAAAATTTGGGGTACCGGTCCCAGTGGTTTTTTCCCTTAACAGGGTTTCCACGTTAAAATCCATGTTTTATGTGTGTGTGTGATTCATTTCTTTATTGTTTTGTATCTAACATAGTTAACACTGGGTTGATCGGTATAGTTTTCTTATTTACTGTATTTTGGTAAATAGTTATACTGCATATCGGTAATCAAGGAGAATAAGGATAGAAAAAGAAAAATGACATACAGTAAAATCATTATAAGTATTTCATGGCATACATCTTGTAGGGACTTAATAATCTGAGTTTTATTTGATTGGTGGTTAATGTGTGAAGGATAATAAATTTGAGGCCACTGATTCACCCCCCCTCTCAGTTATTACTAACATGTAATACAATAAGGCAAACAAAAAATTAGTACCCACATCTACTAATATTGTAAGACAGTAATTTTTTATAGGTAATACTTGCTTGAGTGTTGTGGAACTCAAAAAAGGAGGAGGTAATAGTTTCCCCAGAGTATTACTAAATCCCTGATCAATTAGAGTTTTCTCTTACTTGAATCATTTGTTTCAAATATTGGGAGTCATAGAGTTAATCAAGTTAGTATTCAAGTATCTTTTGGAGGTTCAGCAAGAAAAAACCCTAACAAATTGGCAACTCTGTTGGGGAATCAGGTATAATTAATTATATCTAAGAAGTATCCCAAAATCTGGTTAAAACAGACAAGTCTTTTGGACACTAGAGATTGTTGAGTCTTGGTAAGAGTATTCAGAATCACTGAGGTTTTAGAAGATAGTATATTTATAGTTGTAGTTTCCAAGATCATTTTAATAGTATTCATTCATCACAAACAACTATTGGGTGGCGAATCTAAAGTTAAGTCTCTGTGATCAGTAACAAGTTAAGTGAACATCTATCAAACTGAATACTAGGTCAAAAACAAAAGGGAATCCTGAAGTTGCATTAGCTGGTGGAATCCCATCAACTTTAAGGATGGATATTTCTTGGAGGAAGAAAAGAAACCAAGTCAGTATAGATGAAAGTTTTCCAAGAAGTAAAGACAATAATACTAGGAGAGAGGAGGGTAGCAATCAGTCTAATCATGAAGGCAATAATTTAGCATATGAAGAAGCTCTAGAGAGAGGATTGGAAACAATTGCAGCTACCTCCACTTCAAGTGAAAGACAAGGAACAGATACTATAAGTTCAAATTCTGAGGTTCCTACTGATGAAATTGTAGAAGAAGAAAGGCTTTTGATGAAAAAATTAGCCCTTGTTCAGCAGAGAAAAAGATTTAAAAAAGAAAAAAGATGTTAGAAGAGATGTCAACAGAAGTAGAAGAAGATCCTTAAGACATCAAACCAAAATAAATATTGAAAGGTCTTGTACAGACCAAGAAATACCCAATACTTACAAAGCTTCTAGTTCACAAAAATTTAAAGATAAAGGTAAACAAAAGATCACTGAAAGAAAGCCCGAAGAGCCTAAAGTTCAAAAGGCCTTAACGGAAAAAATGTCCAAATTGGATATTGATCTTGAAAGACTAAGAATAAAAAAAGAAATCATGGAAAAGATGCTAGAAAAATCTTAGGTGGAAGATGCAACAATAGAAATGAAAAAGAAAAAAGATTTTTTGCAATCTTCCAAATATTCTTATATTGGAGCTGAGAACACAACATCTTCCAAAAAAGAAGCTACTACTTTCAAAGAGATTGATAACTTCCAAAGGAAACCATTGCATTCTGAAAGGTATAAGCAATTTAATTTCGTTGGCATTCCTGTATACCCAAATGCATTTTCAAAAGATGTGGGTGATGTGGGAGAAAAGCTCCCAAAATTTGTAGGTAATAATGTCATCTCTTGTGAAGTACACTTAAGAAAATTTATTGATGTTGTTGATGATTTGAATATCATTCATGAAGATGTGCTGATGAAGATTTTTGTTTAGTCTCTAGTAGAAGATGCTAGATAATGGTTTAGAAGTCTTTCTAATGGCTCTGTTGCATCCATGGATTAATTAATTGAGTTATTTAAAGATCAATATGGTGATAAGAAAAATAAGGGATTCTTACTGAACTAGTTCAATAATATCAAAAAGAACTATAATGAAGAGGTCACTGAGTTCAATACCAGATTCCAAAGAGCTATGCATAAATTGTTTTAGAAAATAAGGCTGGATGAAGAGGTATGTCTAGAAACCTATTTAAATGCTTTTGATTCTAAAATGGGTTATTCTCTTAGGGATAAAAACCCTAGAACACTCACTGATGCTTACAAGATAGCAGTAAATATTGAGATGAATAGAAGGGTGTCTGGTAAACTGAATAGGAGAGATGATTCACAGTTTAGTAGGAGTAACCTAAAGGAACCATAATATAAAGAGTATAGGGCTCCTCAAAATAATAGGCCTTCCTATAATAATACTTATAATCCTCAAAATAGGATGCAAAATCATCCTTATGGAACTCAGTTTAAGGATTGGAATCCTATTTCTCCACCTAGAAAAGAAAAACCTAAGAACAGAACTCCAAACCCTTTGCATAAAAATGTTGTCCATTTGTGCAATGATGATTTCTGTTGTGAGGCTTGTGAAGCCCCACATAATCCTAATTTTTGCATTATTTCCTTATATTTGAAAGAAAATGAAGAACAAAGGAATGATGAAAGTGAACAATGTGATTATAATATGACAAATGCCTATTAATGTCATGATGTAGACTCAGATAATGAAATTGAAAATCATGATTCATATGGTTCACACAGAAATATAGAGATTCATCATCAACAAAAATTTTCAGACAGTGAAATAGAAGAAACAGATGACCATGTAATATGTTGTGCACAAAATAATCAAGACCTTGCATTGGTCAGAAAAGATTCAGATGAAGAAAAAGAAAGAATTACTGTAGATTTGGTGAACAAAGCAAGAAACAATGATCACTGAAGAAATAGAGTGATTGGTAGTACTGGTTGTCAACCATCTGGTGTATTTATAAAAGAAAATAAAATGGACACCAAATATGTACAAAAGAAAGATGGACCTGGGGAAAATGTAAATAAACCTAAAGTCAAGATTGTAACAAAAGCCATAGAGCCTATTGTTGTACAAGAGGGAAAAGAAAAGTTACAAGAAACAATTACTTCTCTTAAGATAGAAAAAAAAATCTAAGAAAGAAGAACCAACACTGAACATACAGATTGAGGAAAATAATATTATTGTTGAAAAACCAAAGTCCTCAGATGTAAAGTATACTCAAGTAGACATGGGGCATTACTTATCTCAAATGACTATAAAAGTTTCATTTTTAGAAATGATGAGAATCAAGGAACATAAATAAAAGCCACTTTCATTGTTGAAAAATGTGCCTACAATGAAAGTTCAAAGTCCAAAAAATGTTGGTAAGAGACCAAATAACAAAGGGAAGGAAGCTAAAGTAATGACTTCTGAGATTCCTTAGATTTTCTTAAACACAACTACTTCTCCTAAGGTTGTTGACCCATTCTTTCTAAAATTGGTAATTAATGGAAAGATGCTTAAAAATTGTATGATTGACTCAAGAGCATCAAACACTGTCATGCTAGTAGAAATTATGAAGTCTATGGGATTACAAGTGGATACTCTTCATGGGAGATGTCAAGCAATGGATTCTAAAGAAGTCCCTTTTATTGGTACTATTGAAGCCATGCCTTACAAATTAGCAATGTGTCCTGATGTGGTTTTAACTATGAATTTTCTTGTTGTTGACATACCACCACATTATGGGATGTTACTATCTAGAAAATGGAGTGCTTCAATGGGAGGTAGCATACAATGTGTTTTATCATATGCTACTTTTAACATTGACAGAAATAATGTTAAAGTGTCAAGAGAAGGTAGGAATCCTCACATGATTGAATGGTATGAAGACACTAACATTAACTACTGTAATGATGTGGATATGGAGAACTTCAGAGTATAGAAGAGTGATCATCATCATCAGTGTAAAAATATTGATCCTCTGGTTAAAGAATTGGATGTACAAGGTGATGGCAAAATATGTGACAGAATTAGGTAACATTGTTGATTTAATCATGAAAAGATGTTATATTTCTTCTTAATACAGTGTATTTATAGTTTGAATCATTTGGCTGACTTATTTCTAGGGCTTAATCATTTATCTGTCAAAATTTTTGAGTTTAATCATTTCTAGGTGTCAAGGGTTTCTATAGGTTCTCTTATAATGCGTGTGCATAACTTGTTTTCATGATTGCCTTGCGATGCATAACTTGTTTTCCTGATTTCCTTGTGGTGATTTCCATAGTTTATTATAGGCTTATGAATGCTACATTATCCACGGTAATTATTGCAATATATGTGACAGAAATAGGAAACATTGTCGTTTTAATCATATATATATATATATATATATATATATATATATATATATATATATACATGTAAGGAACATTGTCATTTTAGGGTTATGAGAAGATGTTGTATTTATGTTTAATACAGTGTATTTGTAGTTTGAATCATTTGGCTGACTTATTTCTATGGTTTAATCACTTCTTTGTTAAATATTTTGAGTATAATCATTTCTGGGTGTCGAGGGTTTCTGTTAATTATTGGAATATATGTGACAAAAATAGGGAACATTGTCTTTTTAATCATGAGAAGATGTTGTATTTCTTTATAACACTGTATTTGTAGTTTGTTGGCTGACTTATTTATAGGGCTTAGTCATTTCTCTGTTAAACATTTCGAGTATATTCATTTCTCGTTGTCGAGGGTTTTTGTCTATTCTCTTCTAATGCGTGTGCATAACTTGTTGTCATGATTTCATTGCAATGCATCACTTGTTTTCATAATTTCCTTGCAGTGATTTCCATAGTTCATTAGAGGCTTATGAATGCTACATTATCTACTGTAATTATTGCAATATATGTGACAGAAATAGGGAACATTGTCATTTTGATCATATGTATATATATACATACACATATATGTTTGTGTGTGTGTGTGTGAGAGAGAGAGAGAGAGAGACAAAAATAGGGAACATTGTCATTTTAATCATGAGATGTTATTGTATTATTGCAATATATGTGACAGAAATAGGGAACATTCATTTTAATCATGAGATGTTGTTGTGTTATTGATATCTGCATTATTCTTTGCACTTAGAGTTGTTTTATTCTCCTCTTTCCAATTTAAGGTTAGTACCAAATATTTCATATTTTTATAAATTATTCTCTGCTCTCTTCTTTTAACTGTTTTATTGTCTGTCTGTTTAAAGCTTCTACACATGCTTTGCAATGTTTTTTAAAAGGCTTGACAAAATTGTTCATTATAGGCTTATGCATATTCATTAAGCTTATGAATTAATATTCATAACCATGTAATGAACTGTGTGTGTGTGGGGGCGGGGGGTGGGTGCGCGCGCGCGCACGTGTGTGTGTGATAGAAATAGGGAACACAGTCATTTTAATCATGAGATGTTCTATTATTACAATATATGTGACAGAAGTAGGGAACATTGTCATTTTAATCATGAGATGTTGTTGTGTTATTAAGATCTGCATTATTCTCTGCACTCGGAGCTGTTTTATTCTTTGCTCTTTCCAATTTAAGGTTGGTACCAAATATTTCATATTTTTATAAATTATTCTCTGCTCTCTTCTTTTAACTATTTTATTGTTATTGTATTTAAAGCTTGTGCACATTCTTTGCAATGTTTTTTAAAAAGGCTTGACAACATTGTTCACTATAGGCTTATAAATGTTCATTATAAGCTTATGAATTAACATTCATAACCATGCAATGAACTATGGTGAACATTATCGATTTAATCATGAGAAGATGTTGTATTTCTTTATAAGACTATATATGTATGTATGTGTGTGTATATATATATATATGAATGTGTGTGTGTATGTATATATATATATATAAAACTTGTTTTCATGATTTCCTTGCGGTGCACAACTTGTTTTCATGAATGTTTATGGGTGATTATAAAATTCTCACTCCAGCACTTTAATTGTTTGTGTCAACATGTTATTATAACCTGTCGATGACCCCATTTACCCTCAGATGACCCTACAACAAATCACATTGAAACCCCTGCTATCCAAGCATTGTCACGTAACCGACATTGGGTTATCCATTTAGTTCCCATCGATAGCTTGTTCTCTCTCCGCGCCTCTTCTCTGTTTCGTGTGATGTTGCAATCACAAGTAACAAGTAACCATAGAACCATGTATACTACGAATAAGTAGTCATGCTACCATATTGGTATCATTGAATTATTTGATGCACATAATTGGATTACATGCATTTTCCTTCATTTCATCTATTGAACATTGACTATATTCATTTATGTTTTAGGTTTTCTCAATGGATATAATATTTGGTATTGAATGTTGTCATTTGGAGTCCTTGGAAGAACAGTGCTCCAGATTATTTAACCTGCGAGATGACATCAAATAGGCTATTCTCTACCTTGTGAAACATAATACTGTTGGCTCACATGTACATGATGGGGTCATCTATAAACTAGTATTTTCTACTCTCTTTAAAGTTACCAGTCAGTTTGAATGGGTCTTGAAGGTGGTTAAGCATGTGTTTATTTCCCACAATTTCAGAAAAGTTGCACAGGGGATTTAGATGAACAATCCAAACTTGATCTCTGGCAGGTTTGGCTCAATTTTTGGTAATAGAGCTGACTTTGAAAATAAAATGGTGGACGTGTGGGAGATGTTCAATTTGTCATGTGCTAATGATAACTACGTTTCTATGAGTATCTTCCATGGTTGCAATGAAGACTTTTTCATTGATGACGATAAGAATGTTATGATGGACTACTTCTTTGGAGTAGCCATTTTTGTCAATAAAGTAGGTCATCTTTAGATCAATTCCTCGAACATATTTATTCCATCCTTCAATTTTTGGAAATAACATTTTAATCATATGTGGGGCAGCTGTATTTGAATGCAAAATGATCTGCTTTAATAAAACTGTGCACACATGGCCTCAACATTTGAATGCAACCTTTTAATCATATGTGGGGCAGGTGTATTTGAATGCAAAATGATCGGCTTTAATGTAATTGTGCACACATGGACACAACATTTGAATGTAACCTTTTAATAATGATAAGATGTTCTATTTCTTTTTCATACACGTATATGTGTGTGTGTGTGTGTCTATATATATATATGTACATACATGTGTGTGTGTGTGTGTGTGCGCGCGTGTGTGTGTGTGTATATATATATATATATATTATTGCCTCTTCTCTACTATATTTGATGCTCCAATCACAAGTAACAATGATTTCACGAGTTGCTTATTGTTCAATGCGTGTGCATAACTGGTTTTCACGATACCAATATCCTAGCCTAATAACTATCCATAGGGAACCATAGAACCATGTATACTATGAATAAGTAGTCATGCTATCATATTGGTAACATTGAACTGTTTGACACACATAATTGGAAAGTGTGCATTTTCCTTCATTTCATCTATTGGACATTAATTGTATGCATTTCTATTATATCCATCTCCCACTCTAAATAAAAATTGTTATTATATTCCCTTGCACTTCATACTTGCATGTACATACAAGTCTTATTGTTATATGTGACAAAAATAGGGAGCATTATTGATGTATGCATTTTTGTTATATCCATCTCCCACTCTAAACAAAATTTGTTATTGTATTCCCTTGCACTTCATAATTGCATGTACATACAAGTCTTATTGTTATATGTGATAGAAATAGGGAACATTTTTGATGTATGCATTTCTGTTATATCCATCTCCCACTCTAAACAAAAGTTGTTATTGTACTCCCTTGCAATTCATACTTGCATGTACATACAAGTCTTATTGTTATATGTGACAGAAATAGGGAACATTGTCAATGTATGCATTTATGTTATATCCATCTCCCACTCTAAATAAAAATTGTTATTGTATTCCCTTGCACTTCATACTTGCATGTACATACAAGTCTTATTGTTATATGTGATAGAAATAGGGAACATTGTAGATGTATGCATTTCTGTTATATCCATCTCCCGCTCTAAACAAAAATTGTTATTGTATTCCCTTGCACTTCATACTTGCATGTACATACAAGTCTTATTGTTATATGTGACAGAAATAGGGAACATTGTCGATGTATGCATTTATGTTATATCCATCTCCCACTCTAAACAAAAATTGTTATTGTATTCCCTTGCACTTCATACTTGCATGTACATACAAGTCTTATTGTTATATGTGACAGAAATAGAGAACATTGTAGATGTATGCATTTCTATTATATCCATCTCTCGCTCTAAACAAAAATTGTTATTGTATTCCCTTGCACTTCATACTTGCATGTACATACAAGTCTTATTGTTATATGTGACAAAAATAGGGAACATTGTCGATGTATGCATTTCTATTATATCCATCTCCCACTCTAAACAAAATTTGTTATTGTATTCCCTTGCACTTCATACTTGCATGTACATACAAGTCTTATTGTTATATGTGATAGAAATAGGGAACATTGTCGATGTATGCATTTCTGTTATATCCATCTCCCACTCTAAACAAAAATTGTAATTGTATTCCCTTACACTTCATACTTGCATGTACATACAAGTCTTATTGTTATATGTGACAAAAATAGGGAACATTGTCAATGTATGCATTTCTATTATACCCATCTCCCACTCTAAACAAAAATTGTTATTGTATTCCATTGCACTTCATACTTGCATGTACATACAAATCTTATTGTTATATGCGATAGAAATAGGGAACATTGTCAATGTATGCATTTATGTTATATCCATCTCCCACTCTAAACAAAAGTTGTTATTGTATTCCCTTGCACTTCATACTTGCATGTACATACAAGTCTTATTGTTATATGTGACATAAATAGGGAACATTGTCGATGTATGTATGTATGTATGTATAGTGGATAATGTAGCATTCATGATCCTATAATTGACGGGGAGCTCCTCTCTTAGAGCCTTCTAGCTCTCTCTAAGACCTTCTCATGGTCTTCTTTAGGGTCTCTATCTCTACCCTAACTAGAGGATGCCTCTCTGATCCCCTAACACACTAGGATCTCTCCACCAACTTCAAACACTTCATTAAACCCTTCTCCATAGCTCTACTCTTTCATGGCTTCCCTGATCATCTAATACTCCAAATGCTATCAAATTCTTATGGATTGGTTTCCTGACTCCTTTTAGGTCTAACCCAACCCCTATGGATCCAATTTTGTGGATCTTTCTTCCATTTCCCATTCGAGTTCCAAATTACTAGCCTTTTAGGCCCTGTAGCCTTTTTAGGCCTATTAGCCCTCCTAATCACTGAAAAGGTGATTTTGCTCTCAAAACCCCTTAACAACCCTAGAAAAAAATTGTATATTATTTGTGGGTTTTTTCTCCCCTTCAATATTTTCTAGGTCTCAGATTCCTATCTTGTCTGTACAATGGACTTTCACCAAACCCCTAAAAATAAGGGCTTCTAGGGCATGAAGACTGGTCTAGTTTCTTGATCTTCTTCCACGGGTCTAATGAGATTATCTAAACCCCTCCTTCCACCTAAAGGTCTTCACCTCATTCCCCTACACTTTAATATCACTTATTGGCACATACCAATCAACTTGCAAACTCCATTGTTGCTGCACTACTCAGTCACCCTAGCCAGAATAGCTAGTACTCACCTAGGGCCTGATTGTTTTCAAGCTTCCCCTACACACACACACTCCACAAGACATATCTATAAATTATATAGAAGTCTCTAATGGATTCTAAGTGTTCATGGAGTTTGAACTACGGGAACACCAAGAAAAGCCATTCTTTACATGACTGGACCACAACTAGCCAATGAACTTACAAAATGCAATAAATTAAACAAAAATTAACCAGAAAGAACAATCCACTAAAATAATGCCACAAAGATCTTAGGAATTACATTTTAGACACTATTCATGATTTCATTCAATCCATTCAATCCAATAAAGTGATGGATGATGGTTGTGTAGCTTAATTACACTGCAAATTGCTTCCTTGCAAACACCAGTCCATACAATATCAAATCTAACTATTAGATTAGGGTTGAGATAACCTTATATACTTCCATCTCACCTATCTAGACCCTCTAGTCAAGATTTGGGCATCATAAGAGCCGATTCCTAAAAACTAGGAAATGTTGTCATGACAACTTTGACAACTTTTGTCAAAATGTCACTTTCTCAACTTTGAGGGTCCTAATTGGTTCCAAACCTTACCAATTGACCTCAAATGAATTAATAACATTAAAAAATTAAAAATATTCCCACTTTGGGACTTTTTTCAACCCTTTGACTTTTGAGTTGACTTCTAGGATCTAAACCCCTAGAATCAACTAGACTCAACAACATACAAACCCTAATCTTTCCTAACTCTAATCACACCTAAAAACACACTATGGACTTTATAGATTAGTCCTTATTCATGGATGGTTGGCCAAACCAACCTACAAGCCAAAAACAAATGTCTAAAGATCTACCTAAAGACCTTAAGGTGCTCCTGCACCATCCTCCCCCTGCAACAAGAAAGTTAAGGTACCTATGGTGTCAGGAACTCCTCACTGATTCCATGCTTCTTGAAGTCACTCTCAGATATCCAAGTGGATTCTGACTCTGGTTGTTGTCTCCACTTCACTACATGCTCCATATAGACTTTGTGTCTTGTCTTCTTCTTTACCCTTGAATCCAATATCTTTTCCACTTGTGGCTTGACTTGTTCCAGAGTCTTAAACTCTCCCATGTCCTTATGCACCTTTGTTCTTTAATGAAACTCATCCATATCTGGCCCCTTATACTTGATCAAATCCTTCACATTGAAGACTGGAGAAATTGACATCTCCTTGGGCAACTCCACCTTATAAGCATTAGGCCGATACTTAGCCAATATCTTGCAAGGTCCAATTATTTTCCTCTGTAGCTTACTAGGTATCCCCTTTTGTATTCTTTCCTTATTCAAGAACACCATTACTAACTCTCCCACTTCAAACTACAAATCTCTTCTTCCTTCATCTATTTTTTCCTTCAACTTCTTATTGGTCTCCATTAAGGTCTTTTGTACTTGTTCATGAACTTCCTTCATTGATTGTGTGAAGTCATCAACATGCCCACTAACTCCCACATATCCTTTGAGGTCTCTGAGCTCCATCACACCCCTTGGATGTGCCCCATACATAATCTCAAATGGAATTTTTCCTATAGTCCTATTTTTTCTATCATTATAGGCAAATTTTTCCTGTGGAATAACTTGCTCCCATCCTTGTCCATATTCCTTTGTTAGACATCTAAGTAATTTCCCAAGAAATCTATTGATTACTTTAGTTTTCCCATCCATTTGAGGATGATTGGAAAATCCACGAGATAAGTTTGTGCCTAGTATCTTCCATAGGGTCTTCCAAAAGTGACCCATGAACTTCACATCCCTGTCTATAGCAATGCTCTTTGGTAGGTCATGAATCCTCACTATTTCCTTCAGGAAAAAGTAGGCAATATGACTGGCATCATGTTTTTTTTTGCATGGTATGAAGTGACTCATTTTACTAAACCTGTCTACCACTACAAACACACTGTCTAAACAAGATGGAGTCCTAGTTAACCCCACTATGAAGTCCATACTTATGCACTCCCAAGGTCTACTTGGGATGGGAAATGGTTGGTAAAGTCATGCATTTGATGAAGTGCCTTTAGCCTTCTGACATATGCCACACTGATCCACATAACTTCTCACTTCTTTCTGCATTTTTGGCCACCAATAGAACCTTTCCACTAAATCCAATGTCTTATTTAGTCCAAAGTGTCCACTTAGGCTCCCATTATGTTTCTCCTAAATGAGGTTCTCCCTCATTGAGCCTTTTGGAACACAAAGTTGATTGCCTTTGAATAGAAACCCATTCTGCAATGTATACTCTGCAAACTCACTATGAAAGTGATTCTAAAAATCTTTGCACACTTTGTAAATCTCTAAGAAATTTGAATCTCCCTCATATAGGTCCTGAAAACCTTCAACTCCTTTACTTTGCAACTAAATCTCTTGGATGGTGAGTAGTCTCCTACTAAGGGCATCTACAACTTTGTTTTTCACCCCCTTCTTATGTTTTATAGTGAAGGTATATGACTATAGGAACTCCATCCATTTTATGTGCCTCATGCTAAGCTTGTCTTGAGTGTTTATGTAGCTCAATGCTTGGTTATCTGTAAAGACAACAAACTCCCTAGGAAATAGATAATGCCTCCACTTCTTTAAGGCTTGCACAAGATCATATAGCTCCAAATCATAGGAAGAGTACCTAGACTTAGCCTCATTTAGTCTTTCACTGAAAAAGGCCACCGGCCTACCTTCTTGGCTTAGGACAACTTCTAATGCAATGCTTCTTGCATCACACTCAATAATGAATGGTTTGTCAAAACTAGGTAACAAAAATATAGGCTAAGTAGTCACTTCCTTCTTTAGCCTCTCAAACCCCTCATTAGCTGCCTTGGTCCACACAAAATTTGTTTCAATCCTTCTTTAGGACTGGAGCACAAATCTCACCGAATCTCCTAATGAACTTCCTATAGAATTGGGCTAACCCATGGAAGCTGCTATTAGTAATAACTGAGAGGGGGGGGGGGTGAATCAGTGGCCTCAAATTTTATCCTTCAAACTTAACCACCAATCAATAAAACATAGATTATTAAGTCCCTACAAGATGCATGCCATGAAATACTAATATTGATTAACTGTCTGTCGGTGTTTTCTGTCAATCCTTATTCTTTCTTGCTTACCGATAAGTTGTATAACTATTTACCAAAACTCAGTAAATAAGTAGAGTATACTGATCAATCCAGTGTTAACTATGTCAGATACAAAACAATAAAGAAATGAATCATACACACATAACACATGAATTTTTAACGTAGAAACCTTGTTAAGGGAAAAACCACTGGGACCGATACCCCAAATTTTTACTCTTCTGAAGTGAGCCCTGTTAGGAGCCAACCCTATTAAACGTTACAAACACACTATTAAGTGTGACCTTGTTAGAGGATTTTATCCATAGAGGTTGTCACTTAGTATTGGGAATCTATTGCTACCATCCTTGAATCAACCTCCTTCATAGACAGTAAATAGGTATTAGGAAAATCCAATGCTACTTTCATGAATCAACCTTTTTGGCACTCCTTGGGATGTACCTCAATATATAGAAGACTGTTAAGTCCTTCTCGGTTAAGAGACTTGATGCTTCAATGGTTAAACTGAAACACTATGACTTTTTTCTAATGCAACTTTGAATTGTAGATTTTTAGATCTATTTAAGTACATTACCTCTCTGGTCAATGTATCAATTCAATTCTTTGTGCTTCACACTTTCTGCTCTGTGATGTTGTGCTTCACTGTTTGTCAGTGTCTATAGGATTCCTTAGCTCTCCTTCAACTTGATTGATCAAAACTGTATGAAGTTATTCTTCATTAGTTTCTCTTCAGCATCCTCTTTTTATTCACTCCACTTAATCCCATTCATAAATGTATTAAGCTTGTCTCTTATATAGACATGATATTCACTATTTCTTGATTCTTGATTCTTGGCATGAAAAAAAGTCCAGCCAATTAGATTTAAAGCATAACTCCTGATTTGTCTCATAATTACCTTCTTTCCAACTGTAAAAATCATCTTTAAATTAATCACTTAACTCTAGCCGAATAAAACAAAGAAAACAACCAGTTAAGTCTATCTTTAGCTCTTGCCAACTAGATATTTTGTCATTTTCTAAACTCTTTGTTTCGTCAGTCACCTCTGTAGTTAGTTGTCGATGACAACTGACAGTTTCATCGGTGAGACTCTAGTTAGCTTCATGATCTCCATCCATCGGGCATCATTGGAATTTTACTCATCAGGCATCCTTCTGACTTTGCTCGTCGGGCATCACTATGGTTTTTCTTCATCGGGAAACACTATACTTTAGCTTGTCAGTTATCACTGTGACTATTCTTCTTTGCTCTGACCATCGGTGTTGTTTGTCACTAAGTGAATACTTGACTTTTATGCATTGCTAAAAGCATAACCTTTATTCCTTTGGTTCTCTAAAGTATTTGGCATTATGGATATGACCGTACAGATGATATCAAGTTGACATCAATGACAATACAATACATTAACTATTTTAATGTCTTACATTATCTTCAACTTAACATTGTCAAACATTCAATCGGTTACATGTCATCAATATCTCCCTTTGGAATTGATGGAAACATACTATATTATCACACTATACTATTTCTAATATAATATGAAATACAATAGTTGAGATTCATCAAACTACCAATCTTTTGTTATGTCAATCAATAAATGTCTGACCATCGGTAAGCTCTGTTTAAGCTTAGATTTGATTCTTGCAGCTCTCTTTCTTCTGATGTGTTGTGTCCTCTCCTTGTTTCAATTTCCCTCTATTTATTGTTCTTCTCTTTTGATGTCTTTTTCTCTTGTCAGCAACTCTCCCTTTGTATAATCTTTCCATACAATTTTCTCTCCCTAAGAATATGATCTTTTCCTGTTGGAGTTTAGATGATAATGGATAATCTCTTTCTATTTCCAGAAAGATTTGATAATATGGATACATTCTCACCCTTTGACAACAAAGCCAAACAAATATTTTACAAATATCTAACATTCATGTCAGACAATTATTTTCTTCTATCCATAATATATTCCTTGAATTTCCCTTATCCATCAGTAATACAACAATATGCTCTGGTGCTCGGTTCTGATATATGCCTTTCTGTATATAGATGTAGCTTTGAAGTTCATCCTTTTTGCTTGCATCAACATTAATGATATTCTGATAATATATAGCTTGATGCAACCTTCAATCTTTTACTAACTGGTAGACAAGGGTTTGACCCCTAGTCTCTTTCTCAAGTACTCAAATGTATCCTTGGGCAGTGGCTTGGTGAAGATATCAACCAATTGTTCTTTTGATTGCACATACTCAAGTATCA
>MU226114.1:50547-61774 GCA_018584345.1 Thuja plicata
TGAGAGAATCAAACCACATAGGATCCAGTCTGTAGCCCTTCATCAGTGGTGTCATGTGTGCTTTAGAAGGAAATCAAATCGATGACCTTTGGGAGGAGTAGAGAAGAGGCACTAATTACATTGAACCTGTCATCAATTTGCTCGTTTCTCCCAGAGACCAGAGTTTCATCTCGCTTTCCTTTTCTAATCACTTTATTTGTTTCTAGGTGGGAAGGCGGTAATTTTTTCACCATTAAAATTAAGCTTAGCTAATTTTAATGGCAGTACTTCTTTCACTTGTTCACCTATACTTAGATGTTCTAAGAGGGGATAAAACTCTAGACCCAGAAAGAATTCCTTAAAGTTTCAGACCTGGGTCAACCAATCAGTACAACCGATCTACCCTCAGCGTGTCTGATTACTTGTTCTTTATATTACTTTTGTTTATTGATTGCCATACTCCCGGAGCAAAAACCTGATGGAGATTTCTCAAAATGTGCCACATCTTATGAAATAACCCCAGAGACCAGGCTGGCTCCACTATGCTAAAGACAGATTCTAAAGTTTGTCGTGCCGCAGGCATCATATCGGAGACCACATTTTATGTGAAGCATTCCAATTCCTACAAGACAGAACAAAATTCCGAGACCCCAGAAGAAAACCCAAAATGAAAAAAAAAATACCAAAAGAGGACTGCCCCGGAGGGCAGCTGACAAAGCTATTTACAAGACACGGTACCTCACAGTGAGGCACCTGGAAGAAATATTTACAAGCGGAGGGCTTTACATAAAATACAATTTTGGACAAACTTACCCTATTCAAAGTAGTGCTTGAGAAACTGTCCATTAACGGGTAATGAGACAGGTTCACCAGTCAGGGTGTTAAGGTGGTAAATATTTTCCCCCTAGATTTTTGAGATTAGGTATGGTCCGAGCCAGAGCCGTTGGAACTTAGTATGCTTACCTTTCTTTTCCCGGGCCTTGTCTCACAACAGGACTAGATCCAAAATCTGAAAAGTTTTGTATTGGGCTCTTCTGTCAAACCATCATTTTACTATTTCTTGATGATGTACGAAATGTTCAAGGGTTGTGTCTCACTATTCTTCCATTCGCATCAGATTTAAGAGCTGAACCTCCACGATGTTGTCCTTGTTTCTAAATTCCTACATAAACTATAAAATTGGGATCTGTAAGTTAACCGGGAATATCGGGTTCTGGCTGTAAACCAGATGGAACAGGGATGTTCCTAGGGCGGCCTTGACATGAATGCGATCTTCCCAAAGGGCGAATTTCAACTTTTGATGCCAATCCCAGGGGTTCTGTTCTAGCAGGTGTTTGATCACTTCAAGTAGATTTTTATTCATCAATTCAGCAATGTCGTTCCCCTAGGGATAATAGTTGTTGGAAAAATTTAGAGTGATCCTCTTATTGTAGGTCCATTTGAGTAACTGCGTCGAAGAAAATGTTGGACCATTGTCACACACCAAAGAAAAGGGCATTCTAAACCTTGTGACAATGTTTTCTTCCAGGAATTTGTTAACTACATCTGCCGTGTTATTTTTGCATGGTATAGCCTTAGACCACCAAGTGCAGTAATTAGTAGCAGTGACAATGTATCAGTGATTGGCAGACGAGTTGGGGTTGATTTCCCCAATGAAGTCAAATGCCCACTGGGTGAAGGGCCTATCCTCGTAGACTGGTTGTAAAGGCATAGCTAGGTTACGCTCATGATGCACCATAGTTTAGCAAGTATGGCATTTTCTCACGTGAGTGTAAACCTCTTTGAATATACAGGGCCAATAATATCCAACCTGAAGGATCTGATGGGCAGTGGCATCGGCTGAGCCATGCCTAGTTCCAAACTGGCCGTGGAATTCATCAATCACTTTTACAGCTTGGTCTCTGTCGATGCATCAGAGGTACACTCCCTCATAGTTTCTGCGGTAGAGCACAGAGTTTTTGATCATGAAGTGGGCACTTTTCATCCATAAGGCATGATATTTATTGGGAGGTAATCCCTCCAGGAATTTATTATTTAGTAACAAATATACCAAATCAGTATACCATGGGTCTCAGGTAATGGACTCCACTGTGTAAGCTTGACATTCTATGCGTGGAGTCTCTTCTTCCATCGCTCGACTTAGTCCCTATCCCCGGACTATCTTCATGGGCTGCATTTCTAAGTTATATTCCTAGAGGATGGCCATCCATTTCCCCCATCTTTCACCCAATTCACTCTGCATCAGTAGAGACTTGACGGCCTGGTCTGGAATGATAGCATGTATCTTGCTTTAGAGAATATAATGCTAGAATTTCTTCATGGTGTCAACAAGAGCGAAGGCCTATTTTTCTAGTGATGAATATTGGACTTCAACATTCTTGAAGGGGGAGCTCATAAAAGCTATTGGTCATTCCTCCCCTTCAACCTTTTGAGTTAACTTTTCCGCGGCAGAATGCGGTGAAGCAAAGGAGTAAATGTAAAATAGAAGGGAATAGTCTAGGCTAGCCAGGACAGGTGCTTCCATTATTATCTATTTGATCTGGGTGAATGCCTACTTTGATTTAGGACTCCACTCAATCTCGGTATCCTTCTTCATCATCTCATTGAGTGGTTTGACTATTTCTGTGAATCCAGTGATGAACTTCCGGATGAAGTTGATCTTTCCGAAGAAGGATCGCATCTCTTTCTTGCTGTCGGGCATTTGTAAGTTTAGCAATGCTTCAACTCTCTCAGGGTTGATGGATATGCCCTTCTCAGAGATGATATACCTGAGAAACTTCCCTCTGGTGACCCCGAACATGCACTTCTTGGGGTTAAGGGATATTCCATACCGGTGACATCTCTCATAGATCTGAGCGAGATGGGCGGAATGGCCACACCTGTCCCGGGAAAAGTTGGTCAAGTCATCCATGTAGATGATTAGACACTGATTCACAAGGCCCTCAAATGCAATGTCCATGGCCTTTTGAAATGTAGCCCCTGAATTAATTAGACCAAAGGGCATTCTCCTGTATGCAAATGTTCCTCACTTGGTGGTAAACACTATTTTCTCTTTGTCTTCATACTTAACCATGACTTGGTTATATCCAGAGTACCCATCCAAGAAGGACATCATCTGGGATCCATTCACTATCTACAACACCTCATCCAATGAAGGGAGAAGGTGATTATCTTTCTTGGAGGCCCTATTCAAGTTTTATAAATCCACGCAAAGGTGGATGTCACCATTCTTCTTTCTCATAGGGACTAGATTGGCAACCCATTTAGTGTGTCAGATTGGGAAGATTATTTGGGCTGACAATAGTTTTTCTACCTCCTGATGAATCAGAGGTTCGATCAAGGGGTTGACCGGTCATTGCTTTTGCCAAAAGGGCTTAGCATCAAGCTTTAGGGGAATAGTATGAGTCATAATGGATGTGTCATAGGTTTTCAAGTCTTTGTAACCCCATGCAATTACATCGATGTATTCTCAGAGAACTGCAAGAATCTTCTCCTTCTCCTCAGGGGAACAGGAGGTACCAATGTGAATCATCTTTTCCTCGCTGGGCTGGCCGATGTTAACTTTTTCAAACTTTCCTCCCTCAGAGGAAGATGGCACCTTCTCCCAGGCCCTAGGGTCTAATTTAAAGATTCATTCTAGCACAACCATCCCCTTCAAGATGGTGTTAGTAGGTAGGTCCATGATCCCATCGTCTTTGTCACCCTGCCTAGTATCGTCATGGTCTCATTCTTCCACTATCTGGTTTTCAAAAATGCCAACATTTGCCATGAAGGCCAGGATATACTGATCATCCTCAAAAACCTAAATGTGGGTGACATTATCTGGAATGGACAGGGTAGGGACCATCTCAACTAAAAATATCCAGAGTCACAAGCCGTCCATTGGCTCAAGTGTGCTAGTAGAAATGGTGAGGGCATCCGGGACATAGTTTCATCGCTGGGGAATGAGGTCAATGCCAAAGGCATAAAAATCTTCAATAAGGCTCCAAGCCCGATTGCGATATGTAGCCAGCCTTTTATCGTGGCATATGTATTGACTCTAGACTTGTTTAACAATCAACTCTGAATCACCCAGAGCCTAGAGGTGGGTGACACCTTTCCTTAATGCAAATAAGAGTCCAAGGACCAAAACCTCATACTCTGTGACATTATTTGTATAGTTTGACTACAGTTTGTAGGATGTAAGGAAGGATTTCCCTCACGGGTTGATTAATTCTACTCCGGCCCCGTAGCCTTGTTTGGATTGGGACCCATCAAACTTGAGGGTCCATAAATCATTGTTCGTAATCTGGGGCTAGGGAGGGAGAGTAGCCTTTGGATCACTGTTGGGAGACTTAGGGGTTCCCTCCCAAAATACTGGGGTGGAGGTAGAGTTTACCTTTGGTGGTGTTTGGACTTGGGATTCCTAGGGAGATGGCACCAGAGGAGCACATCCCGTAGGAACACTGGGCCCTGGGGAATCAGCTATATGTTCTTTATTCTGGAAGGTATTGATGTGTCAGTTAGTGACCGAAAGGCAAGGCCCACACTCGAGCTCTGAATGTTTATGATAGTGTACTCAGCACCAAGTGCTGGATAGGAGTGTAGCAAGGGTTGTTTTGGCACCTTGAGAGTCAATCTCAACTCTCATCTTTTCTTCTAGGTCGTGGGACCTCTATAGCACTGCGGGATCCTCTCCGGGGATGAAATCGAATGTTAAGATTTCAAAGGGTCGGTACACCCCCGAGAAAGTCTCAGAGAAGAATACATCATTAACCCTCCCAACCTCAGTGAGGGCCTGTTTCATCTAAGGTTCACTTTCCACCCAGATTTTATTTGATTCTCCTTCCCAGGGAAGCCATAAATGGGTGAAGTCGGTTGAAAAGTATCCATTCAAGGACTTAGACGAATTCTGACTTAATAGCATCCCATAAGTCTCTAAGATGTCCACCACTTGGATGTCAATTATGTTGGCTATCCTAGGGTCCTGGATAAGCTATATCCAAACATTCTTTAATTCCCCCACCATTTTCATGGCAGTCTTATCCAGTTGGATCACTGCACCATTAGACAAGGTGGGATGGAATCTAAGCTTCTAACAAATAGACAAGGGCATGATGTTACCCAAAGCTCTGGAGTCTACTAAGAAGTTGTGTATATTTTTGCCTTGGATATTCAGGCCTAGTAGGAAGGGAGGATCCTCATTGTTCCCCTGAAATATGGCTGCGTTAGCATCTTCGAACGAGACACTCTTGGGTAGGTGGCTGACAGCTTCTGAGTTCCCAAAGAGCTTCAGAAGAGACTTCTTCTACTCGGGACAGCTCAGCAAGACCTCCATGAAGGTCATGGAGGTGGTGGTCTTTTCTAACACCTTTGTAATGTCAAATCTTCCTCTTGGGAATTGGTGATTTTCCTTGGCTAGGTCTTTTGCTTGGTTAGAGCTAGGACCCTTTGGAGGAGCGGGTTGATCAGTTAGGTTATTCCGGGGAAGAGGGATGTATTTGGTAGGAGGCATGGGTGTGTAAGCTTGTCCTTTACCAACCTAGCTTTGATTATTGTATGGAGTCCATAGGTTGGTAAAGGCATTGGCCTCAAAGGGTGGGATGGATTCATCAAAGAATCCCTATAATTTGGATTCCTCTTCATCTTCCCTGGAAGTTTTGAAGAAGATGGTGTCACATGTGAAGGCATTGTGGGTTGGCTCTTGAACAGGAGGCTCTGGAGTGGTGGTATCATACGACTATTATCTGTCTAGCTGGGAGATCATGATGACCTTTTCTAATGTGGCACAATTTACCTCATTGTGTGAACTCGTGTCATGTAATCTACACCAATTAGTCATGGGCTGGAAATATGCGACTGGTGTGAAATGTGATGGTCCAGCACCATTTTGGTTGGCATTTTGGTTCAGAGGTGGGCCTCTAGTGTTCATGTTATTGTTCCATTACTATTGGTTGGGCCCGTTATTGAAATTTCTTCCCCTGGCATTGTTGTTTTTTTGGCCAGAGAAAATGTTTCCCCTCTGGGAATTTGAATTCTGGGGTGTGTAGGACCCCACCTTCAGTTGGCCCATGTCCACAGTCAAGGTAGATAGCATTTTCCAGAGGGATTCAACCTCGACGGTCAACTGAGTGTTGGCGTCACAATGTGACAGTTATTGTTGGTTTCCTGGGAAGATGACAGTGTTAGCTAGAGTCGAGGGTGACAATCCTCCATTCATGGATGACTAGAAGAAGGGCACTCCAGATGATTATACCTGAGACTATTGTGCCTGCTGTAGCTGATTCTAAGGGAAAGTTTCCAGACCTGGTACTGTCTGTGTCTACGTTGGGTAAACGTACCAGGCCTATTGGTCTATCAGGGATGGTGGGGGATTCATTTCCATCGAGGGGGCACCTATTTCTAGATTGGGGTTATACCCCCCGGCATACGTTGTTCTGTCGGGGATCATGTTGAAGGGCGTACTCTGCTGGATCCCACCCAGGGATTTGTTGAGACCCCAGAATAATTCTAAAGCTAGGTTGTAAACTTTCACCAAAGTGTCCCAGTCACCCACGGCGGTTGTTCTCCAAAGGAGAGTGGCCACAAAGGGGTCCATTGCATTAAGGTAGGTCTGTATGGTTACTTATGGGGATGGAATAAAATGGCCTGTGCACCGCTTCAAGGCGCACTAGAATCGATGGTTAAATGCTGCAAGGGGTTCATTGGGTTCCTTCCTGATAGAGATGAACTGGCTATGGGACCAAGCTGGGTCCACATGTACATGAAAGGCAGCCAAGAAGGCGTCCTCCATGTCCTACCAGCTATTTATGGAGTTGGCAGGAAGGTTAAGGTACCAGTTCAGCTTGCCTTGTCCTAAAGACAAGGGAAACATTCAAGTCACAACATCTTCATGCTGGATCCAGTGTCAGTTCATCGCATCCTTATATGCCTATAAATGCTCTTCTGCGGTCTATGAGCCTAAGTGCTCATATCATGGGCAGGTCTTCTCTAAGTGGGAGGGCAAGTCGTTGATTGCGCTCAAAAAAGTTCCCATTGGGGACCCAGTGTTTCCAAAATATGTGGCCATTGGGGGAACTAGATTTTGGGTAGTTTGGGCACTGGTTCTTGAGATTTACTAAGAAGTTTGGGTATTCTGAGGTATGCTAGACCCCCAGAAAATAGTGGTTGGTGTGATTTTCGAGGTCCATTTCTTTAGAGAAGGGGGCTCAAGTTTGACAAACCTCCAGGGATTTGGGGCAGACCTAAGGATTCTTTCAAATTTCACTAGGGAGAAAGACCCAATCCCACTGAAGGCTTGACTCCAAAAACTATAACTCGAGGACCCTTCAGGAGGTGTAAAATCAGAATCTCGGGAGGGGGATGAGTTCATGCCCTCCTTCTAGCGCAAGTTTTTGTTGATGGGGTTTTGCTGACCGGGTCCGCCAATAGTCATAAGTTATCACTAGGTACCGGAGGTACCGGCCAACTTTGCCTGCAAAGGTTATCCAGGGGAGTTGGATTCCTCGGGCCTTCAAGCACCTAGGTGTCGGGTCACGATGGTGCAGGGCTCAATTGGGAGAAGTGACTATTTTTGAGGGGGATAGATGGTTTCTTTAACTCATTTTCTCCAAAGATTCAATAAGGTAAGGTTTCCCCTAGCATTCTACACTTAGAAAATAAAATGAAAAAAAAGATCCTGCAAGGTTAGAAACACTTCATCTAACTATAGTCATGCTTAAACGTTCAGGACATCAATAATACTCTGATATACTACACTAAATACCAAAGAAATACACAACCATCAGCTAGTATTTTATTAGTAGTGAGGGAAAAGAGGTCATTAATCTATTTGACATATCAGAGTAGAAGACATCAAGAACATGAAACATAAAATACCATTAACTCAAAAGCACATATACCAATAATATCATTGCAAAGAATGCTCCCTTCTTCATTAATGTCTCTTCTAGAAAGCACTGGTGCGTGATACAATGGTGGCTCCAGAGGAGCATCTAACTAAAGAAAATAGAATAATGGAGTATTGAGCTCTGTAACTAGAATGAGAAATCACCTTTCTATTACTGTGGACAATAAAATCATCAATTTTGCCAACCCTTAGAAATCGGCCAGTCTGGCTATTTATACACATTCTCTTCTAACCCTAACCCTATTTTAAATCATGTTTTAATAAAATACATTATCTGGGGGCCGGTACTACCTGTGCCGCCCTATAAAAGACTTTGAGATGGAATAGGCCTGACATGCCAGAAGAATGAGACAAGAATATACAGTAGAAGAATCAGTCTCGAGAAGAGAGCCAAGAAGGAGAAGGAAGGAAGTAGGTCTCCTGGGGGTCGAGGCTACATGCCTCATAAATGGGAAATGCAGTGCCCTATCTCTAATGCACTAGGTGTACCTCTGAACGGTGCCTCGAGAAGACCACCCTATCAGAAAACCAACTGTTGAGTTGATGCCCCCTTGATGCAGCCAAATACCTTCTGATAGCCTTTATTAACCACTCCTAAAAGTGATCGGTCGGCCTCGGAGACCAGGACACCAATCACTCGAAAGAATACAAAATTTGGGATTCGAGACTCTAGGATCTGGGAACTTACATTGCCAAAAGGATAAAGAATAATAAATGTTTGAGTTTTCTCTAGCCTCCAGAGAAAACTCAAGGTTGTTTATTATCATTGAAAGCCTGGAGGAGGCGGGAGATGCCATCTTCATCGATATCCTTCAGGCTGGCCCTTCGGTACTTAGCCACTTCAATTTTGTTCCCCTAGGTTCAGAACATTCTCCTTAAATTCATCGGCCATTTTTGCCACGTCGTGACCACTAAGCACCATATGAGTTAATTTAGTCATTTGGGCACCATCTATCCCCTACGGGGATTGATACCGGGACTTTACCATTTCATCAAAACTCCCCAAAACTGAATCCTCTGGTGTGCATGTATCTATACTAAGGGGGTCAACCCCAAAAGTCTTTGCTGCAAAAGACTTGTATAAATTGAAAGAATATTTTACTATATTAACTTTATCTTATAGAGTCCCTACCATTTGCTTGGTTACCTCAAATGTGAGGTCAAGTCTGGAGTGTTAGGTCCTCACAAAATCAAATGATTCATCCCCCAGAATTCTGGATTCAGAAACCATATCCTCTCCTAGGCCGAGGAGTTCTTCAAGTTCTACCTTCCATGCTTGATAATTTTTGATATCACCCTCCCACAAGTCAATAAGAGTCTCTGCCTGATATAGAACATGCTGGGCTGTATATAAGTCTGGGAGGGTGGATACCAAGAAACACCAAGTGTTTCCTATTTGCAGGGCGACCCACTTGTTGACTGCCTGGGCCTTCTTCTTCATTGTTTGCAAGGAATCTATGTCACTTTGCGATAAATCTTTGGATGTGGAAGCCTCTAGAGGAGAGGCATTTATTGGTCAAGCCAGCTTAGTAAGCAACCCCATAAGGTTTGCATTTTTTTCCTTTTCTGTCTTGAGCCTTTGGGCCTCCTTTTCATAATGGGCCTCCACTGCCCTAGCTGCCTCCTTCAACAAGTCCACCTCACCTTGTTTTCCCCTTTTTCCCAGTGATACCTCTGCAACATTGTAATCTCTGTGTTCTACGGTTGCTTCATCAGCACCCGGGGGAGGTGTTGCCACAATGGCAATTGTTTCTCCACCCAGCCTAGTTCAAAGAGTATGAACCATCTAGGCTTTCTTGGCCTTCAGTGGGGCCTGGACCTAAGCCATCATTTTGGCTAGGGAGAGAGGAGTTCTAGGATTGGACGAAGCTTTTCTTTTTCTACTCTCTACTAACCACTGAGGCGGCAGGGGTGGCTTTTCTGCCATAGTCTATTCTATTGGTTCTTCCCTGGTGTCCTATGGCTGCTCCTCCTAAGTGGTGGGGACCTCATCCATCCCTTTCCCTATGTCTTCTTCTTTATTAGTAACATCTCCCTCAGCAACATCCATCTCCTTAGCCTTGTCCTCTGTATCTATTGCTTTGTCTAGACTTTTATGGGCTTCCTCAGGGATTTCCTCTTCGTGCTTCTCTTCCTATTGCTCAGCCTCTACCATCGGGGCTTCTTCTTCTGTTGCCACATCCTTTGGTAGTAGGGGAGGTACTGGGCCAAGATTTAAATTTTGGGCCACGGTAATTACTTGCCCAAAGGTCACTCCCAGGAGTGGCTCTTCGAACATCGCGGCTACGGTTACAATTATTCCCAAAGGTCCGGTTCCCCCAGCAGATGCTATTTGTTCATTCTGCCTTTGTTGGTCCACCCCCAGACTCTACATTTCTGGAGCCTCAGAGGCAATCTCCAGCTCTGGCTCCTTTTCCTCTATCTATTTTTCCTACTCCTGTGCAGCCTCTTGTTCCGCAGCTTCTTGTTTTGCAACTGGGACTTCTGTCTCCATTTTCCTGGTGTCCCCCTACAGGTTTCTGAACTCGTCAGTTGCAAAGACATCATCAAATTCCTCTTGCGAAGGGGGACTGGCCAGGGCTTCAACAGGCTCTATTTCCTTTTCTGGCTCTGGGGAACTGGAAGAGAGGATTTCTACTTGTGGGGTCTGGGACATACCCAACCCTGGCTCTGCCTTAGGCTTTTGGTTAAGCCTCTTCTTTCTTCGGGTAACCAAGGGTGGCCCCACATCCCTTATTTCTGGTGCTTCTATTGGATCCACCCTTGTTGCCTTCACCATTAAGGCTGCCAACGACGGGGAGGAAGGGGGACAAATTGGCCTAGCCATTAGTACTAGAGTGGCCAGCCGTGTGATTAATTTATCCCTCACTTGTTGGGAGGCTGCCGCTGACTACTTTATTTTTTATTTTATAGGGACTGTTAGGGATTTTTCTTGCATGAACTGTACTGCTTGAAATGTCTATTTGAATCTTAATACCTCTTAATCCTGATTAATAGTTCAGAGACAAGAAAATCCTAATTGTTAAGGACTTAAACAATATCCTTCTTCGTTTTTGAGCTCCACAGATGCTCAGGCAGGTTTTACCTTATAAGATGACTGTCAACATAGTACTTAGATGTGGACACTGATTTTTCATGTATTCTCTATTGAACCACCTTAATAAAATACCTTGCAAATGACCAAGCATAATCATATACAGGTTTTAACCATATAAATCATGATCTTAAGTATAACAATAACCAGTGAAACAAGGATTTCAATCCTTCTTCCTTTTCTTGATAGGAGGGACAACCTAAGTGATTCTCTCTTCAAGGAATCAATAACATGGACTGTGTCCTGCTGACAGAGGTCCTTTAAAC
>MU226114.1:66849-91452 GCA_018584345.1 Thuja plicata
TCTTCTAGCGATCAGGCGACTGTAACAAAATCTTAGTCGCTGGGAGTTATCTTTAACTCATCATTTATCTCCAGACTACGCGACAAGCCTCTTACCTTTTAACATGATCTCTTTGGTCGCTTAGTCAGGAGATCCACTTAACTTAATCTTTTACTGAAAGCACGTGCCCTTTTCTGTTTTAGCAACTTCGCGACATACCTTAATCGCTTAGTCGGGGGTACCTTTTACCTGGGGCACTTTTATCATGAGACAACGCGACCACCATCAGATCTTTTCATCTGCTCATCAAACGGCTGTCCTTTGATCGCTTTACCAATTCACATACCCTTAAAATATCATGAGACTTCACGAATGAGGGTATAATGACTTAAGTCTCCTTATCGCTTGATCCTGTGTCTTCATCAAGCGACCTCCCGACAACCACTAGCATTCTGACAGATGTCATCTAGTACTTCATCCATTTTATGTCTTTTGGGAAATCTGACTTATCTTTCTGTTCTGGCGACATCCCGACTGAGGGAAATCACATAACATGTAACCGTTAGTCGCCTGGTCATGACTGTTATCTCTTAACCATCTTTTTATCACCAGACCACGTGACTAAAGGTTAGCCTTAACTGTTAGAATGTCCTGATCCAGCGATCATGCGACATGAAGGAAGGCGCAAGGTCGGAAGATATTTCGTTGACTTGCATTTTCTTCATGCGATCAACCGACTGAGGTGGGTCCCATTCTTTCTTTAAAACTTCATAACACAAAGATCAAGCGATAACCCGACCAAAGGAAAATCACTAAGTCTCATTACACTTAGAGAATATTCTGTTTTTTCACGAGACTAAGCGACACAAGGCAAAAGCGAAGTCGGGAGATCATTTGGCATATTCGTTTTGATTCACGCGATCAAGCGACCTGACTTAAGCTTGATATATAGAACATGCCTTAAGTAACTGAAAAAGGTAATGAAGGAAAAGAAGACATGGCTAAGGGTTTAAAATGCATCATTTAACATTAGGCCTTAGGGTTTTTGCAGGGTTTTAACAAGATTTTGACAAGGAAAAGGCATGAAAACCTGCAAATTTTCAGAGAGCAAGGCAAGGAACAGGGCAAAACAGCAAAAACACAAAATACAACCAACAGGGACTTCTTGTGTAGGAGGGGTCGTGTCTATTCCTTTTTCTTTATCCACTCCCTGCGAAGAAGTCCCGGCCCCTGGAGTCAATTTTGGTGCTAGCTGGGCTGCTCGGCGGGTACTTCCGGGGCACACCTTGAATCAAGCATGACTTCGCTCGACCACCTCTCAGGTGAATTCCTCAATTGTAGGACCTTCCTGGGAATCCGAATTTACCAATGGGAGGGTCATTGTATTGATCCCCTTTTCCTTGTACTGGGGATCGATAGTGGGGCCAGCGTCTGAGAAGTTCTCTGAAAACCTCTGGAGCTTCAACCTTTCCATCATTCCTGCCATCATCCTGACATAGTGTCAGCTCCGTACTTCCATGTCATCTTGGAAATCTTTCTAGAAATCCTCCATATGGTAGTGATGGGGCTCTAAAGCCTGGGGAAGTGCCGCTGCAATATTGCCATGCGGATCAAAATTTTTCTGCACCAAGTAAAAATTCTTCCAAGTTGTAGCTTTTTAGTTTGTTATCTGCCTCTTTTGCGGTGGCTAGGCTACATGAGTAGTTCCCATAGATGATTGGGAATGGAATATTGGGTATCTTATTCAAGGCAAAGAGTGCATACACCTCCATTATCTTCCTGCAGTATTCCAAGAGCATGATCTTGTCCCCACAGTGTTTAGGCAACAAGTAGGGTTTCCTGGAGAAGCCGGTGACCCTAATATAGGTGTGCTATTGGAATTGGATGTAGTAATGTCCATAAATTAAGACCAAATTCATCACCTCTATGGATAGGCGATATCCTGCATCCTGGGTGGGTGTGAGTAGGTGATAGTAAATGAATGCATCATTTACCTGGCAAAAAATGGGGAAGCTAGCCTCCCATTGAACCTGCGAGAAATGGTCCCACAGTGCCTTTTGTTTCGGGCCCATCCCGAGTAGGCCATCTATAAGTAGGAAATGGGTGTGGGGCCTCTGCTACACTAGGGCCCAAAAAACATAAGAAGTCATGTAAAATTTCTTTTTCCTAGTCAGTTGGAGGAACTGGGAGTCGATGTGGTTAGAAATTATGGCTGCCTAGTCAAAGTATCCTCCCTTGGTGGAGATGCTGAGGAGGAAGTAATACATCCATTTAGTGAATTCTTGGGTAGAGGGCTGCCTGAAGACCTGGGCCAATGCTATCATTCCCATCTGAATGCTCTCTTTAAACTTAGACTTGGGAATTTCTATCTTCATCCTCTTGCGGTCCCTCTTTGGAACCTTGAGCCAATGAGTGTTCATGTATACCGGAGCGACATCCTCCAACTGTTTGAATTGGGCCAAGGCATCTGACCTTGATACCACAGAAGCCTTGGTGAATTGAGGGATCCCCAGACCCGTCTGGAATGTGTTAGGGTTGAGGGATACTAAAGGAGTAGGGTACCTAATTGGTTCTGTAGCTGCGAGCATAACAGCCCAAACAAAAGAGTTGTAATTGGCGGCCAGCATTAGGATAAGCTCTGGAGATTGTATAGAGCATGGGAAACAAGCTGCCTTAAGGATCTTGGAGTCACCAACATTGATGGGCAGCTGATCTCCAACTTGTTGTTGGATGTACATTATTTTCACCAAGGCCTGCATTTCTGGCCATGTCTCAATGTTGGTGTCGGTAATGAGTTTAACTTTAGACTCAATCTTTGAGCCCATAATAACACTGTCTTGAATGAAATTCATGGTTAGGGGCAATTTCTTCAGGGCCCTTTCCATTTTGGATTTTACCGCCACCCTGGTAGCCATTGCAGAAGGTAGCTCTGGACTTCTGGGTGGAGAGGATGCTGATGCTTTAGACATGTTTGGGAAGCATACTCCAGAAACTTGAGAATGCTGAAAGGAGAGGGAAAGAAGTCACCATGGTGGCTCTGCACATCTATAGTTGCCAAATGATCATGACCCACCACCACGAAGCACTCACAATCACCTAAAAAGGATGGAAGTGTTAAGCACTGATTATCATTAATTCTCTGCAAATCATTCTGTAATCGCTCTGAAATCGCTCTGAGTGCTTGAGTGTTTTAATCGCGGTAAATGTGAAAGTGATAGATAACATCTATTTATACCCATGGTAAAAAGGTGATCCACCTCCTTTTGGAAATCTCCAGACAAGAAAACCTCCAGACCCCAGGCTTGGGGATTCCCCATGATGATCACCTTAAGAACATCATGGCAAAGAATCTTGAAGTCTGGAGTTTGGCTCTCGATAAAGAACAACCTCCAGGACCGGGGTCCCAGAGATGAGAAACCAACCAAACAAACACAACAACAGGGAGGAAAACCCTGGAGACAGAAAACAAAGGGAGAAAGACAAGGCAAGAGCCGCAAGAAAGAACAACAAAACAAACAAAAGAAGAAAAAGGGGGACCCAACATTTCGCACACAAAATGTAGGGACGGGGATGCAGGGCATAACAGATCCTTCATCAAGTACATTAGACCAAGAAAAGGAACTTTCTATGGTACTACATACAGGTGCATCCACTACTCTTTCTAAGAAGAAGAAGAAGAAGAAAAAGAATAAAAATCCAGTCATCCTGGATGAGATCATTGAAATAATAGACTGTGATCCAAGGACATTGGATCTAGAGTCACTTACAAAGTATGCAGAACTTTGTAAAAGGAAAGCTATCCAAGATAAGCTTAAAATTGAGACCATAGACTCATAGGTACTAAAGACAACCAAGGATATACGTCTGCATATTGTACATGACACCAACATTGATCAAAATGATTCTATCATTGATCAATTAGTCATTCTTACTGAAGCCATCACATCATAGAATGTGGATGCAAAGAAGGAATTTGAAGAACATGTAGAGAAAAAGTATTAATATAAATTGACAGAGAAAATCAACCAAGAAGTTGTCAAGAACAAGGGAAATCTATCTAAACTAGTCAATGAATTGGAACCAATCATTTCAGAAGCTATAACCTTAGTTTAGAAGTTATGCACAATAGAGAAATACACTAAGGAGAATAGTGAGAAGATTGTACAGATTAATGGAGATCTAAATGCTAGTGCATAAGGTCTTACAACCAATGACAATGAAATCAAGTTGCATTATGAAAAGATTATAGATGCTAAAAGGTTGAGACTTAAGATTTTAGAGGTAGAAACAAAATTTAGAGATGAGGTAACTGAGTTCCAGGCTCTACTTCTACTGAATCTTACATTACTGTAATAGCACATGGCATCGGCAGGAACATTTATTTCCACCTTGGAAATGTCAGTGATAGAAATCATATATGATATGCATGCAAGGATCACATTGGAGATCATCACCCTTGAACACCTAAAAGAATAATGGGAGAAGCAAATGGAGTACATTCAAACATCCCATTCCCACATTTTTGACAAGTTGTAAGTATGACACCTTTGTCCTTATTATCTAAAAAAGGGGGAAATAATATGTGACAAAGAGAGAAATAATAAAATGGAGAAATAAGGTGAAAGGGGGAAATAATATAAAGGCAAGTGTATATACATATACATATACTATATTTGCATACACATAGGGGGAGTCATATTAACAAGGTAAAATACATGGTGTATATAATAAACATTTTTTTTTTTGCACATATCATTTTTTGATACTAATGTCAAAGGGGGAGACTGATGACATATTTTTTCATTAGTATGCAAAGGAAATAGTTTTTGAACCATTGGTACATGATCACCAAAAGATAGGTTTATAGTGAAACCTGACACAACATTTAACAGAGGTCACCAAAAATGTTGAGTACAGAGGAACTTGACAGAGGTACCCAACAGATAGATCACTATGTAAATTGACAACATAATTCATAGAGGAACCCGATAGAAGTTTACATTGTAACCCGACAGAGAAAACTAAAAGATAGTTTATAGAGAAACCTGAGAGGAAAGTCTATAGAGAAACCCGAAAGGAAGACTAAAGAGAAACCTAAGAACCAGTCTTACCAAGAGATAATTTTATTCTGAGAAATGTAGATCTAACTTACATGTCAGATAAAAAAGTTAAGTTTTATATTTATCTTAAATATTAGCTTTAAATCCATTTCTTGAGGGACAAGTAAAGTAATTGTAATTGTTTTAATCAATCTAACTGATTGAAATCATGCAAACTAGGAGATCAAGGTCAAGTTGTAAACCTTTGATCATAAAGTTATCATTGTAAAGAGTGAAACTTATTTAGGTCAAATTCATTATATAAATATATGTGTAAATAATTAGAACAAGATGATGTGATAATGATTGTAGCCATAGAGACATCTATGGATCAGATGCAGATTTTTATGCAAAATGATATTTAAAGATGAAATCACTTACCAATAACAAGATCCAAGACTACCGAGCACAAAAGAGGTATTAATCAGACACTTTAGGTGATACATCATATTGTAAAATTTAATGGATCTGTAATCAGTAATTCTAGATTGCATATACTCAGGTCAATAAGTATTTTTGACTACATTATAACAAGTGTAGCAAATAGAATAAATCCTTTGAGAAGGTGGATTTAACAATCCTTTTGTAAATCTCTTAACTAAGTGCACACTAAATAATGTTGCTAAATCTCTTAATAGAGTAGACCTTAACCAGTCTAAACATGTTACTCCTAGCAGGGTAAGATCATTAGAAGTGGTCAAACTTGTAAGCCTTAACCAACCCCTTCCATTCTATAGATAGTGAAGTTTTATGAGTTTCATCCCCACCGCAGTTTTTACCTTCTAATAGGGGTTTTCTACGTTACCAAATATTGTGTCATGTGTCAATACATTTCATGAATGTTTACATGAAAATTAATTTTATGAATTGATATTAAATGCATAAAGATAGAATAGCACATATGGTTGATAATGCAATGAATTGATTAACTAAATGATTAAGGTTAATTGACAAAAAGTTTTAAGGATACTGATTCACCCCTCCCCTCTCAGTACACACTATTCAATTATTTCAACATTCTATAATAATCATCAATGAGTAAAATAAATTATCTATCCCCTTGCATACTTCATATCTTAGCAGGACCACACAAATCAGTATGAATAAGATCTAACAATCCATTTGAGTTTTCAACTTTAGACCCAATAATAGTTCTTGTTTTCTTACCCAATTGGAATTCTTTGTAGATAGTATTGGCATGCTTCTTCAATTTAGGAATATCTCTAAAAGCATATGTAGAAATTAATTCCACAATATTATCAAAGCTCACATGACATAACCTTTTATGCCATAACCAATTTTCATCTATTTGAGCAATCAAACAACTTTTCTAACAACTATTCAAATGGAATTTGTTACCTTTTTTCTTTGACACCTTAGAAATATCTATTCCAAAATCATTCACAATCTTTCATTTCTCATCCTTTAAATGTAGTCCATAACCTTTGTCCAACATTGAGAAGATTATGCTTCAAACCTTCCACATATAACACATCATTAATAGTGTTCTTGCTATCTAAAGAAATAGAACCTCTTCCTCTGATCACACCACTAGTTTTCTCACCCCATATTACAATAACTCAATCATACCTCTCATAGCTCACAAATATTCTCTTATAACTGGTCATATAATGGGAGAATCCACTATCAATCACCCACTCATATTTCTTGACAAATTGAGTAGCTAGGGCCTTTTCTTCAACAACACAACTAACATAGAATCAATAGACCTAGGATCTTAAGACTTTTGATCATCTTCATCCTATTTAATAAAAATGATAATTAAATCTTGCCCTTATAAACATCAATAGATTCATAATCACTAACTCCTTCATCAACAACATAGCAACACTTCTTTTCAATACTGTGTTTGTTATTCCTAAACTTAGGATCCCTTTCCAAACATCTAGATGAAAAGTGTCCTATCTTATTGAATGAAAAACAATTAAGAGGCATATTTAATTTGTAATTACTAGATCCTTTTGGAAATCTTTTAGCAATCGGTTCTTTCAACTCTTGAAGCTCTTTCTCTTCTTCTTCAATTTCTCTCATCTCTTTTCCATATCTAGACATCCTCCTTGTGGATCCTTCTCCCAGATATGATCTTATCATGTCATTTTCAGATATAGTAGCTTTGAATGGTGTTTCAACCTTAGTTAAAGCGCTACCAAATCCACTTAACTAAAAAAAGTAAGTTTACCAATTAGCTTATCTCTTGTTATGATGCATGAGTATCATGTGTCACCAAAACCATGTTTTCGTTTGATTTTGATTTGTTTCTTGGGAGATTGGTAATCTGGTTGGTAACTGCCTTGGATTTCCTTGTTGGACTACTTAGTTACCTATTGGCTTGGTTACTTGTGGCTCGGTCTCAGTGAACTATTTCTCGGTCTTGGTGACTTGTTGCTTGATGGTGTCTATTTGGTGGAGCTTAGCTCGGTTGTGCCTCTCATCAAGTGGTTTGTTCTTGGTGTTCTTGATCACTGATGGGGTTTATACTATCTGTTGGGTTGGCTGAATGGTGCATTTAATTCTTGGTTGTGTATGGAGGATGTGAGGACCTATATCTTGTTTGTTTCACTCTCCTATGCAGATTTAATGACCGTTGGAGGTTGATTGATGGATAACACATTGTTTGTGTGTTCTTGATATTGACTAGGGTTTATTTATGTTATTTCAAGTGTAATGCTAACTTGTGGAAATTTTGTATAAAAGATAGTCTAGGTTAATGTTTAGAGAAGAGGGAAGATAGGAGAGGATGGAAAGATAAGATGATGAATGGAAAGACTCAAAGATTATGCAGATAGTGTAAGTGGGTAGATAGAAATTGCAGATTGCTTGGAGGCTTGTGAGCACAAGCTTAAATCTGGTCTTCCACTTAGCTATAGAGTAGAATGGGAATGTTGGATCCTGCGAGATCTTGTTGATGCTATTATTATTTTGTCCCTAACTGGGAAGGTCTTACAACCTAACATGTTGATTGCAATGTTTGGATATTGATAATAGTCTAATTATTGTTTTCCATAATTGAATCTGAATATGAGTATATGTTGATATAAATTGTTATATCTCTAGTATTGTTATCTTTTTGTTTTTGTTTTGTTGTTGGCTATAAGTTTGGACAGTCCATTCTTGGATCCTCTAAGCATGACTGTATCAAGTGGTATCAGATCTAGTTTGTTTCTTGAGGAGCATAGGGTTTTTGAAGATTTGGAGAGATGCCTCCCAGAATATTGGACCCTAGGGTGATTGAAGATCTTTTTAAGGAGGTGGAAGTGAGGATAACAAAAATATTTAGATCTGAGATGGAAGAAATGTAGAATAAAATCATAGAAGGTATCAAAAAATATGGATTATAGAGAGGTCCTAGAACAAATGATGGTTATGAAGAAGTTGCTTAAGAATTTGAAGTTACTGAATCTAATGGAGATGATAGAGCTGATCAAATGGAGATATATGGAGGAGACAAAAATGATTAGTTGTATAGATCTGGAGCTCGATTGAGTACAAGTTATCAAATGGACATGTCCAATTTTTTAGGTACATTGAGACCCGAGGATCTAATTGATTAGATCAATGAGTTAGAAGACTACTTTGAGATGGAAGACATTGAAGATCCACTTAGAGTGAGATTAGCATATACTAATTTAAAAGGACATGCTACTTTATGGTGGAAAGAGTTGCGGAGGGACAAAGAAGAAGAAGGTGAGATGAAGTTCAATTAGTGCAGGTTGATGGTTACAAAGCTAAAGGCTAAGTTCATTCTTGCAGACTATGAACGTGAGTTATCTAAGAAATTGCAGAATCTAAAACATAAGGAGATGATTGTGGAAGATTATGCTAGGGATTTATACAAATTAACTATTTGGTTTGGGCATAGAGAACTTTCTAAAGAAAAGGTGGCAAGGTATATAAATTTTCTAAGATTCAATATCTAGGATGAGACTGGTATATTGAAGATTGACTCGGCAGAAGATGCTAATCAATATGCATTGAAGGTAGAAGATAGGTTCAAAAGAAGACATCATGGTAATTCATGAGGGAAAGAGATGCAACAATAGTCGGTATGAACCAAGGAGAAGGATAGGTAGAGGTGTATTCAGAGGTATTTGTTATAACTGTGGTCAAGAAGGAGATTGGTCATTCAAATTTCCCCATGTAGATAAGAAGGTTGGTAGTAACCAAAATGTTGTGGTGAATGAGGTTGTTGAGAATGAACCTGAGGTGAAGGATGTGACTCTCTTTCTTAGGAGAAAATTGCTTCCCTCGAAGAAAGATGATTCTGTCAAAGGAAGAACTTTCTCAGGACTATGTGTAAGTCTGGTGGTAAATGTTGTAAGTTGATTGTTGATGGAGGAAGTAATGAAAACCTATTTTCTTAGGAGGTTGTTCAGAAACTTGGTTTGAAAAGACTGAGACATCCTTGTCATTATAAGATAAGTTGGTTGCAAGAAGATCATGCACTAGAAGTGAAGGAGAAGTGCATGGTAATTTTTTACATTGGCTCTTATAGAGATGAAGTATTATGTGGCATTATGGAGATGAGCTCTTGTCATATTTAACTTGGGAGACTTTGGTAGTATGATAGAGAGGCTATTCATGACTATAAAAGGAATTGATTTACTATCCTAAATGATCAAAAAACATTTCTTTGATTCCTTTGAAGGGTGAAGATAGAGGAAGCTGGAACTTGAGCATTGGTAGAAGATCTAAGATGGATGCACTGGCTGGTACAGACATGAGTGTGCAGAGATATGAAGATAAATTAGAGAGTACTAGTAGAAAAATGAAGCAAAAGAAGAACTAAGGGAAGAATGTGTTGTTTGAGGACTCAGAGGACATGTATATTAAGAACATGTTTGGGGTCCATATGTTGAATCCCAATAGATCTTTGTCCATCTTTTGAGAACATATTTTTGTACTTGGAGTGTCTAATGCAAGAGCATCTGATGGTAGTTGGAAATCTTGTCTCACCAAAAACATGTTTTGGTTTGATTTTGATTTGTTTCTTGGGAACTTGGTAATTATGTTAGTAACTACCTTTTAGTTCCTTGTTTGAGTTCCCGGTGACCTGTTGGCTCGGTTACATGTGGCTTAGTCTCGATGACTAGTTTATTAGTCTTAGTGACTTGTTTCTTGATGGAGTTTATATGGTGGAACTCAACTCAGTTGTGCCTCTCACCAAGTGGTTTGTTCTTAGTGTTATTGATAACCAATGTGGTTTATGCTATCTATTGAGTTAGAAACTTGAAGCATTTAATTTGTGGTTAAGTATGAGGGATGTGAGGACCTATATCTTGTTTGGTTCACTCTCCTATGTAGATTTAATAACTGTTAGAGGCTGACTGATGGATAACACATTTGTTGTTTGTTCTTGATGCTGACTTGGGTTTATTTATGTTATTTCAATAGTAATTCTGACTTGTGGCAAGTTCATATAAAAGATAGTCTAGGTTTATGTTTCGAGAAGAGGGAAGATAGGAGAGGATGGAGAGATAAGCTGATGAATGAAAAGAATGAAATTTGATGTATATAGTGTAAGTGGGTAGATAGAAATTACAGATTGGTTGGAGGCTTGTGAGCACAAGTCTAGATCAATTTTATTCTACTTAGCTATAGAATAGACTGGGAATGTTGGATCCTATGAGATCTTGTTGATACTATTTTTGTTTAGGCCCTAACCGGGAAGGCCTTACAACCTGACATGTTGATTGTAATGAGCGGTTATTGATAACTATCTAATTATTGTTTTGCATAATTAAATATAAATTTGAGTATATGTTAATATAAATTGTTATATATTTGGTGTTTTTGTGTTTCTATTGTTGTCTTGTTGTTGGCTGCAAGTTTGGACAATCCATTCTTAGATCCTTAGAGCTTGAATGCATCATGTTATAGTTGTTACTATCCTGATTTCTTCAATAGCTACAACTTTGTGTTTATAGTTAGGTGAAAGGATCTCAATATTTTAGCAATAATATCATTCTATTATAAACTACATCAAGCACATCTAATAGAATACACAACTTTATTTACCCAAAGCATGAAAGAGGAAACCCTATCATCTCCACTCATCTTCAAGGCTTCATACTATCCCTTCAATCTATGCAACTTGGCAATCTTGAATTCCTTGTCTCCTTCATACAAGGTCTCCAAATTCTCCCAAAATTTATTTTTCATCTCCAATTCCATGACAATTGTCATTTCATAATTAGTCAAGGCACTCAAAATTGCTTTTGTTTCTCTGATATTTTCTTTAGCATCATTGATCTCTTATAGTGTACTAAGAATTGCAGGAGCACTATAAATAGACTTGGTAATATTTCAACAATATTAATCTATGCATATGAGATGGAAAATCATGTGAGTCTTCCACAATGTGTAGTTGGTTCCATCAAACCTTGTACTATCCTTCTTATAAGCCACCATCTTTGGATCACCCTCAAGTTGTTAAACTTTCTCCATGGGACTAAGCTCTAATACCAATTGAAGGAAATAAGGAAACAAACAACTGAGAGGGGGGTGAAACACTTCTTCCTAAAATCCTAATATTTGAAATATTTAAACCCTTATATCTAATCTAAGTAAATTAGATATGCATGCAAATATCAGAAACACATTCACAACACTTGACACATAAATATTTATCATGGAAACCTTGTTGGAGAGAAAAACAAGGTGGTGCTGATTACCCATGCAATAAGAAAATACCTTGTTAGAAGTATAAACTTATTACAAATATGGGGAATGCACTTGCATTTAGGAAAACTACCTACATCTTACTGCTCAAATGTAAATGGGCTACAACCCCAGGAAAGGAAGGCTCATTGCCTTACAAGATCACTAAAAAGATGTGAGATTTTTGTGAATTGTACAATGACATCTAACACATGTCTAGTTCAATTCCAATGTAGTACAATGTAGACCTCTATTCAACACTTTCTCTAACAATTTTCGTTGAACAACCTAATCTTCAATCAATCTACCACTTGCTTCCCAAGTAATCTACCATGTTTGCACATTTGCAACAACCCTAGATCTAAATTATATCATCAATGTTGACAAATAAATAAGGTCAACATAATCCCAATTTCAAATTTAAAATTAATGTGCCAAATCTCACAATTAAAATCTTTCTTTGACCACTAAAACATAGCCACAATCCTTATCAACCATCTTGAGTTCATAACTCATCCTTGAATCATGTATCGAACTTGCATAAAATGATTTACCAACCAAGTCAGCCAAGAATAAGAAAAATAAACCACCAACCAAAATAATTCTCCAATTTGATCATTTCGATTCCTGTGGACCACCTAATCATTAGACACATAATCCAAGAAAATTCATAGGCATCTAGAATAACTATAAAACATGTGATCCCATCCATACTATCGTATTTAGCAACATTTCTCATGTCAAACCTCAAGAACACTATCATCAACTATTGTAACATCTGATAAATGACTTTCTAAGCTCTGGATCAAAAACCCTTCAAGTTTATTACACCTAAAAATTTCCCAAACACACTCCTATATTCACAAATAAAAATATCAAACTAGGAGTGCACACCAAATCTTTTTCTGTCACCCTTTCAACACAGTTCGCCACAATGTCTGCTAGTCTTCATTTTTGGCCTCATAGCACATTCAAATATTCATGTCAACCCCTGAAACTTGACATAGAAAAAGTATAGAATCTCTGAAACATACCCCAATGTGCACAACCAATTATCTTCACTATCCTTGCCTCATCAGACCTCTGAGCATCCCGCACTACTACCTAAAATGTCAAGAAATATGTTGGCATCAAATATTTAATCCTTCTAATCAATCCCAGTGATATGTCGACATCAATGAAAACACATCCAATTTGCAAAAAAAAGGTATCTTTATGGAGTTCCACATAATTTAGGATAAACATTTATTCAAAATAATATATTCTAAAAAAATATGCATTTATTTTGTAATTAGAAAGTTTTGTAATGTAAGCCTTAAGATGGGATCTTGGCTAGGTAAAATATGAGATTTTAGGGGCTCATTTAGAGGAAAAATGTAATAAAGGAGGAATGTTAGCACATCCAATAATATTACATTTTATGCAGTTATAGTTAAAATTTATTTTGTTACATAACTCTATAACTCGTAAATATTGTTGTTGATCAACTATATTTACTGCCTGGCTTTGTTTGCAACACTTGATGAGGCCTCCAACGACCCATCTATGAAAATGAATCGATGAAATATCATAGAACACATTGGTTGTGTGTGGCATTGGAGGATGGATGAATTCTCATCATCTTAGGCTATCTTCTTGAGCGTTCAGATAGTTCTTTGCATGAGAATCATTTTTTGGTTGATTTTTCTTTCTTTCCTCTTATCCTTCATTGTTGGTATTGATGGATTTGAATAATACATATATTTTGAAGTTTGATCTCTTAAGATAGGAAAGGGGTTTTATGTTGATCTCAATATGGATTTTTACATTTAGAGTTCATGAGAATTTGATCAAGAATTATACCCTTACAAGGCTCAAGAGACAACTTAATGGATCTCTTTTTGTGTAGAACCCAATATGGATTGGTGCAGGAGCACCTAGGAAAACTCCCAATGGTTAGTCCAATTTTGGCTTGTAACCAAGTCAGTGACTTTAATTTTGACCTTAGAAGGTCTTGTAGTGAGTGTGACTAGATGGATTAGTAGTTAGTACTCAATCCAATCTAGTTTAGTTTTGGTTTCTTTCTAAGTTGTTAATCCTTAGTATAGGCCTAAAATGGGAAATATTGTATCAAGGTGTCCTAGACATAAAAAAGGTGTGAAAAGTTCCTAAAAAGGACTTAATTATTTTAATTCATTGAATTATATGGGTTATAGGTGATGGAAGTTAGTTTGCATCATCAATGCAAAAGATGCTAAAATGTTGTCATGACAACATTTGCAATTTTTGCAAATGTTGTATGCAACAATGACAACTTTGGATTCCATTCAAAGTAGGAATGGGAACTGAATGAAAGTGGCCTAAAAACATGGAGGATGCATCTTAAGATACCTTTTGGCTCATTTCTTGAGGTAGAGTGATGTAACAAGTTTTTGAAAGTGAATGAAAGCATAGTGTTCTAGTTTTCTGTAACAGTCAAGTTGTTTGAATGTTATTAGTGTTTTGATGGATTGAAAAGCTTGATATAGTATTGGATCCATGTAGTAGGAGTAGATTTAAGAATTTTCCATTCAGTGATCAAATTTTTTAGAGTTGATTAGTTACACTTAGTAAATTGTTTAGTAAGTAGTGTAGTTACTGGTCCAGTTTAGGTGAATTTTAGTTTCATGGCTCCCCCATAGAATCAAACCATGGAAATATTCAAAGGGTGGATGAATATGGTAGGGGAGCCTCTATAAAATGTATATATTCAAGTAGGAGGCCTAGAGAACCATTTTTCTAATTTTAAAGCCATGCCCTAGGCGAGCAATGACTATCCGGTTAGGTGCATGAGAGAGGTAAGTTTGAATGCAGAAGAAAGGGTGTGTGTGAGAGATATACACCAAGTGTATTGAACCTTTAGGGTCATATAGATCCCTAGTTATGATCTAAGGTCTTTTCAAATCCAGTTAAATGGATTTCTAAGAAGAAATCAATAGACTTCTTGTGAAGAGCTAAAATATCCATATTTGCCCTACATTTTAGGACACTGGTATACAGATGACTTGGGAGCCCAAGACCTTGAAAATATCTTAGCTATTAAAAAAGGGTATTAGGATCCTAGGTTATGTTTTGGGTTTGTTTGAAACTTTTGAGAAAGAATCCATGAAAACCCTCTGGATAGGGCTAATTGGACAATTAGGCCTAATAGGACCAAACAGAGAGTTAATTTTGAACTTGACTAATTAGGGATTGAAGACCCATTCTAATGAAGTTGGAAGGATGTAGAATGAATGTTCTCATGGAGGAAATGACCCTTGAAGTGTTGGTGAGGTAATTATGAAGGATTTGTGCCTAGAATCCTTCAAGATAGAGTGAAGCATTAAGGCAAAACTATTGGTAGTTTTCCTTCAAGGTTAAACATAAGAAGACTAACTCTCAGAGTTGAGTTAGGATAGTCTTAGGCTTGGAGACTTGAGACTCTTGGAACCATAGAAGAGAGATTGGGATCCTAAGGAGAATAGGACAAGTGGAGTCATTAGTAAGCTTGTATGAGCACACCTTGGAGCACTTCCATCAGATTGGTATTAGAGCTTGATTTATCATGTTTGTGGTTAATGTTTTAACCAATAGAGTCCATAGGAGATTCTACAATGATGACTAATGCAGAGTTGGCTAAGAAGGTAGAATGCTTAGAGATAGATTGGCTCAGTTAGAGAAAAAGGTAGATGAAGTGGATGTGAAAGAAGAAGAAGAAGTGAAGGATAAGGTTGAAGGGAAAGGAAAGGAGATTGTCATAGATAATGAATTACCTGAAGCTGACCCTTTCCTTAATGAGGAAAAATTCTTGCAAGCTTTAAAGTCAATGAGTGGTAAAGCACTAGAAGGAGTTCCTATCTTTACTGGAAAGATGGAACCAGCGATAGTCCTAGATTGGATAGAAGGACTAGAAAACCATTTTGAGTGTGATGGCATCACTAAGGCTCAAAAGGTGAAAGTTTCTAAAGCCGGACTAAGGGGGTCTGCACTAACTTGGTGGAAATTCATCCAAGATGAGAGAGAAGGAAGGAAAGAATCCCATTTCCACATGGAGAGCTATGGTTGCAAAGATCAGAGATGCTTATATCCCTGAGGATTGAGAAATACAACTTCATAAAAGAAGACAAAGTTTAAGATAGAAGTACCTAGATGTAAACTCCTATAAAGAAGAATTTCAAAGTCTTTGCATGAGGTCTAGAGTTGCAGAAGATGAGAAAGTGAAGGTAGCAAGATACCTTAATGGACTTAAGTGGACCATACAAGATGAGATGAGTCTCTTGACTCCATACACCATTTAGAAGTGCCACCAAATTTCTATCAAGGTTGAAGAGAAGCTAAGAAACAAACAAGACTCTAGCACTACCACAGGAAGAGGTAGAGGAAGAGACAATAGAGGACAACAAGGTGGAAATGGTGGAAGAAGTTCTCAACCAAAGAGTCAAGGAGAGACTAAGACTACTGAGAAGAAAGAAGGAAAATCCGACATAGGGAGTTCAAATAGAGGAAGGAACTCTTACAATATAGGAAGAGGCAGTAGTCAAGGAAGAGGTAACTATTTTGCCACTATGAAGTATTATCATTGCAATCAAATGGGACATCCTACATATAGGTGTCCAGAGAAAGGCACCACTTCCTAAGGAAGTGATGAAAGCATAAATTATGTTCAAGAGGACATGAGTGGTGGAGGTAAAAAATTTGAAGTACCCTTAGAGTCAGAGGAAGGTGAAAAATTAATTATGAGGAGAACTCTACTTAAGGAGCCAGTGAAAGAAGAGCCTAGTTAGAGGAGATCACTATTTAGAGTGAAGTGCAAAATGATGAGAAAATTTTGTAGAATCATCATAGAATCAGGGTCTACTGACAACATAGTGTCAGAGGAGGTAGTAAACAAGTTGAAAATGAAAAGGATAACCCACACTAATCCTTATAAAGTCACTTGGTTGAACAAAGGGCAACATGTCCTTGTCAATGAACAAGCTTGGGTGGAGTTTTCAATTGGGAGGTATAAGGAAAAATTATTATGTGATGTGCTACCTATGGATGCATGTAACCTACTCCTAGGCAGACCATGGAAATTTGACTGACAGGTCATGCATGATGGAGCAAAGAACTCATATTATTTCAAGAAGGACAATGTGACTTTCAAAATATAGTCACTATTGGAGAATGGAGAAATGAAATCATCTAGCCCCAATTTTCTCATGGTTAGTGAGAAAGAGTTCTTATAAGCCTTAGAAGAAGGAGAGAGAGTTGGCTTTGCACTTGTGTTGAAACCAAAAGAAGAAGTTGTAGACAAGACAACCAAGAAAATAGAATTGCAAAAGGAAGTGTAGAGGATGATGCAAGAGTATGAGGGTATTGTTAGTGATGGAAAACCATCAACCCTACCCACTAAGAGGATTGTAAGCCAAAAAATTGAATTCATTCCAGGATCTACCCTTCCCAATAAGGAATATTATAAAATGACTCCTCAACAAAATTAGGAAATAGATAGACAGATTCAAAAACTCCTAAGCCAAGGTCTGATTAGGAAAAGTATTAGCCCTTGTGTTGTACTCACTATCTTAGCCCCTAAAATGGGAAGAACTTGGAGGCTATGTACTGACTCTAGAAAAATAAACATAATAACCATCAGGTATAGGTTACCTATCCCTAGGATAGAAGACCTAATGGACTATCTAGGTGAAGCCAAATTTTTCACAAAGATTGAATTGAAGAGTGGATACCATCAAATTAGAGTCAATGCGGGAGATGAATGGAAAAAAACCTTCAAGACCACAAAAGGAATGTATGAGTGGCTTATAATTCCATTTGGCTTATCCAATGCCCCATCCACATTCATGAGACTAATGAATGAAGTTCTTAAGGATTACATAGGAAAAATTGTGGTAGTATACTTGGATGACATCCTCATCTATAGAAAGATAAGAGAAGAAACACCTCATACATCTGCAAATAGTTTTCAAGAAGCTACATGAAGAGAAGTTGATGATAAACTTGGAGAAATGTGAATTCATGAAACAAGAGCTAGTGTACCTTGGGTTTGTAATATCTAAAGGAAATCTAAAGATGGATCCTAGAAAGGTGGAAGCCATTATCAACTCACCTAATCCAAGGACAGAAACTGAGGTAAGAATTTTTCATGGATTAGCATAGTATTATAGGAAGTTTATAAAGCAATTCAATTCAATTTGTGCTCCTATGCTTGATACTATCAAGGATGGGATGAAAACTAAGTTTGTATGGAATGAACAAGATAACCATGGGTTTGAGTTGTTATAGAAAAAAATAGTTACTCAACCAATCTTTATTTTTCCAAGCTTTGAGAAGCTACGCACAGTGGAATGTGATGCTAGCAATGTAGCTATTGGTGTTGTATTGAGTCAAGAGGGAAGACCAGTGGCCTTCCACTCTGAAAAAACTAAGTGCAGAAAAGAAGAAGTACTCTTCTTATGACTTAGAGATGTATGCTCTAGTCCAAGCTTTGAGGAAGTGGAGGAACTACTTGCTTCCAAAGGATTTTGTATTCTTTTCAGACAACCAAGCACTGAGTTTCTTGAATTCACAAGATAAGCTCAGTCATAAGCATATGAAGTGGGTAGAATACCTGCAAGCATACACCTTCAACATTAAGAACAAGAAGGGATTGTAGAATAAGGTAGCAGATGCCTTAAAAAGAAGAGCCCTGATAGTACAAGAGATACACTTGTAGAGAATGGGAATAGAGAGCTTCAAAGATCTATATGTAGAAGATGAAGACTTTGCAAACATCTACAAGGTATGTCAAGAAGGCAAGAATCACTTTCATAGTCAATTCTCTGAATATACTTTCTAGAGTGATCTTTTTTTTAAAGGAAGTCAATTTTGTGTTCCTAGAGGGTCCATAAGAGAAAATTTGATCCAGGAGAAGAAAAATGGTGCACTTAGTGGACATTTTGGTGTCAATAAGACCCAACAATTAGTTTAGAGATTCTATTTTTGGCCCAAGATGATTTTGGAAATTAAGAAGTATGTAGAAAGTTGGGTTATCTCTCAAAATGGAAAAGGTACATCTTCTAATGCTGGACTTTACCAGTCTCTCCCCATTCCAACTAGACCATGGGAATGTTTGAGCATGGATTTTATAGTGGGATTGCCCAAGACAAAACATGGAATGTATAGTATTTATGTTATTGTGCATAGATTCAGTAAGATGGCACACATTGTACCCTACAAGATAATCCATGATGCCAGTCAAATATCTCACCTATTCTTCAAGGAGTTAGTCAAATTACATGGTTTACCATTGAGCATAGTATCAAATAGAGATACCAAATTCATGAGTCATTTCTGGAAGACTCTATGGAAAAAGCTAGGGACCAACTTATCTTTTGAATCTGTATACCATCCTTAGAGTGATGGTCAAACTGAGGTAGTCAATAGGAGTATTGGTAACCTCCTAAGATGTTTAACTAAAGAGTATGGTCAATTTTGGGACCAACTCATTGGGAAAGAAGAATATGCTTATAATGACACTATGATTAGAAATACTGGTAAGAGTCCTTTTGAAATAGTTTATGGCCTTCATCTAAGAGGAATATTTGAGCTCATAGATCTGAAGGAGGGAGCCAAGGGAAGTGGTTATGCAGATGAATTTTCACATTCTATGCAAGAAGTACATGAAACAGTGAGGGAGACACTCATTGAAGATACAAAGAAAACTAAAAGAAAAGTGGATGAGAGAAAGAGGGATGTTCAATTCCAAGTTGGGGATTTGTTTATGGTCCATCTGAACAAGGAAAGGCTATAGAAAGGAGTTCCACATAAGCTTAAGATGAGAATAATTGGCCCATTTACCATACTGGCCAACTATGGCACCAATGCCTACAAGGTGGAGTTACCCGAGGACAGTGGTTTGTCTTCCATATTTAATGTAGTAGACTTGGTCTTGTACAAAGTACCAATACCAGATCTAGATAAAAGTTTTATTGGAAGTCATATAGGAGGTGGAGGAACTCAATTTACCATCTGCACCAATCAAGAAGGTATAAAACATACTGGATTCCAGAGTCTACAAGAAGACAAGAACGAAGGAATACAAAAAACACTTGGTGAAGTGGCATGGAAAAAAGGATGCAGATGCAACTTGGGTAAAGGAGATAGAGTTCAAAAACTTGGGCATTGATCCCAACTTACTCAATCCAAGGGTGTATTGAAGCCTTTTCATTTAAGGATGATGGTGCAGGAGCACCTAGGAAAACTCCTGATGCTTACTCCAATTTTGGCTTGTAACTGAGTCTAGCCAAGTCAGTTACTTTACTTTTGACCTTATAAGTTCTTGTAGTGAGTGTGACTAGATGGATTAGTATTTAGTACTCAATCCAATCTAGTTTACTTTAGGTTGCTTTCTAAGTTGTTAATCCTTAGTATAGGCCTAAAATGGGAAATATGGTCTCAAGGCATCCTAGACCTAAGAAAGGTATGAAAAGTGCCTAAAACAGCCTTAATGATGTTAATTCATTGAATGATATGGGTTAGAGGTCATGGAAGTTAGTTTGCATCATTAATGCAAAAGATGAAAAATGTTGTCATTACAACATTTGTAATTTTGCAAATGTTGCATGCAACACCAACAACTTTGGATTACCTTCAAAGTAGGAATGGGAATTGAATTAAATTGGCCTAAAAATATGGAGGAGGCATCTTAAGATACCTTTTGGCTCATTTACTAAGGTAGAGTGGTGATGTAACAAGTTTTTGAAAGCTAATGAAAGCATAGTGTTTTGGTTTTCTATACCAGTCGAGTTGTTTGAATGTTATCAGTGTTTTGATGGATTGAAAAGATTCATATAGTGTTGCATCCATGTATTAGGATTATATTTAAGAATTTTCCATTTAGTGATCAAGTTTTTTAGAGTTGATTAGTTAGACTTAGTAAATTGTTTAGGAAGTAGTGTAGTTATTGGTCCAGTTTAGGTGAATTTTAGTTTCATGACTCCCCCATAGAATCCAACTATTGAAATATTAAAAGGGTAGATGAATATGGTAGGGGGGAATTTTTATAGAGTATTTATTTAATTAGGAGGCCTGAGAAACCATTTGGCTAATTTTAAAGCCATTCCTTAGTCGAGCAATGATTGTCAAGTTAGGTGCATGACAGAGGTAAGTTTGAATGCAGAAGCAAGGGTGTGTGTGAGAGATATAAAAAAAACTATGGTTTTTGAACCTTTAGGGTCCTATAGATCCCTAGTTGTGAGCTAATGTCATTTCCAATCTAGTTAGATGGATTTATAAGTAGAAATTAGTAGACTACTTGTGAAGAGCCAAAATAGCCCTATTTTCCCTACATTTTAGGACACTGGTGTATGGATGGATTGGGAGCCCAAGACCTTGAAAATTTATTAATTCTTACAAAAGGGTATTACGATCCTAGGTTAGTTTTTTTAGTTGTTTTCAATTTTTGAGAAAGAATCCAAAAAAATCTCTCGATAGGGCTAATTGGACAATTAGGCCTAATAGGACCAAACATAGAGTTAATTTGGAACTTGAATAATTAGGGATTGAAGACCCATTCCAATGAATTTGAAAGGATGCAAAATGAATTTTCTCAGGGTGGACATGACCCTTGCAGCATTGGTGAAGTGGGTATGAAGGATTGTGCCTAGAATCCTTCAAGCTAGAGTGAAGCATTGAGGAAAAACTATTGGTAGTTGTCCTTCAAGGTTAAACACAAGAATACTAACTCTAGGAGTTGAGTTAGGATATTCTTAGGCTTGGAGACTTGAGACTATTGGGACCCAAGAAGAGAGATTGGGATCATAAGGAGACTAAGACAAGTGGATTCCTTAGTAAGCTTGTGTGAGCACACCTTGGATCACTTCCATCATGGATTATTGTCTAATACTTTAGCGTCTATTATTCAAGAGTTAAAGGAAAATGAAACTTATGGAATTCATCTTGAAGATACACCCTTGCAAGGGTTACAAGGTATCTTTATGGAGTTCCACATAATTTAGGATTTAGTTCTTCAAAATAATATAATCTAAAAAATATGCATTTATTTTGTAATTAGCAAGTTTTGTATGTAAGCCTTAAGGGGGGATCCCTTGGCTGGCTAAAATATGATAATTTAGGGGCTCATTTAGAGGAAAAATGTACTAAAGGAGAAATTTTAGAACATACTAGAATATTATATTTTTATGTAGTTATAGTTAATATGTGTTCTATTACATAACTCTACAACTCCTTATAAATATTGTTATTGATCATCAAATAACTAACAACCAATCAAGATTTCACCTTCACTTTCCTTGCACCCTTGAATAGTTGTAGAAATAAATAAAAAATATATATTATGTTCAATTTTTATAGGGGAGTCTAATGACTTCTATTTCATTAAAAATTATTATCTGCAAAACCCATTTTTTGGCAAGGTATAAAATTCTAAGGATCTATCATTTCAAGCTAAGATGACATTCATAATATATTTTGTCGAGTCAAGGTGGAGGAGCATTAATATTTGCTAAAGCTAGACCATCAAATAACATCCTTGCCTTATAAACTCATTCTTCATGTATATTCAAGTATATCGGGGAATCGTATAATGAGTTTTTATCAAAACTTAGAATGGAGAACATTTTAATCATTTATAATTGATGATGCACTATTAAGTTCTTATATCACAAGGATATTAATCACTATGTACCTTTAATATTTGAATAATAGGATATGTTTATTATTATAATAATCTATAGTTAGTGCTCTAATATATTAGGACAACAATATTTATGATTAAATTCAAGTATTACAATGGGTCCACAAGACAAATAATTCTATATAGATATACTTGTGTCATTTTATTCATTGTTGTTCCGAACTTAGGTTGACCTAAAATTTATAAATGTGACCACAATATTTTTACAATAGATGGTATATTAGAGATCCAAGACAAGTAATTGATTGAATAAACATGACGTTTACCATATTTTCTAGTTGCTCTCACACCATTCGTTCACAACGTTTATAAAGATCTTTCCAATATTTTGTCTAAAATATTTAATATTAATATCTAATAAAAAAAATCAAAATACTTCAAAATCCTTATAGGAAAAAAATGGAATCACACAATTCTATTATCTTTATAAATTTCAACTCAGTAGTAGTTGGCGCATACCAATCAAATAATTTCCGTCCTTACGAATCAAAAACATGAAGAAGTTTCATCTTCTTTTTTGGTAAAAAATACAAACTCTAGCTGATTTTAAAAACATGTAGACTAGGGTTGTATTATTAGTATTTACATTGATAGTGGTACGATGCAAAAACCATAGACATGGTTAGATCTCAATATTGTATAAGTAGTTATAGAATATTACAATGCTCACTGCACAAATCACTGTTGCGGGGCTCATTGCCTAAGATAAAAAGAGGCTCATTGCCAAATGAGATAAAAAAAAATGAACTATTATAAATCGATCTAATGCATGCATAAATCAATTCCTTGGAAGTTAAAAACCTATACTTAATGTACTTCATCTGTCCTTTTCTGATTCACATAGCCTTGATATCCTTTCGCAGATTGACATAGCCATCACATTCACATATGTTATATATTCTATATAAAAAAGAAGATGCACTAATAATATATATTATTTCCAACCATATACTATGTCATCCAAGCCTAAAAACTAAGTAGTTGGGTAGGATAATTTATTACAGGTTTCATCCAGCATATACTTCATGTTTGCTTCCATATCTTGGCCAAAATATAATCAATATTTCTATCCAATTGATATTACACACTCAAAAATTAATCCTATACCAAGGATATAGTATCAAAAACATCCATGAGATAAAGTATGGGCATACTCATCATATGTCCTATTCTAGAGGAATAAAGCAATTGACAAACTGAGTTACTAGACGGAAATTCAAAACTAACTAAAATACCAAAAATCATGAGAAACTTGAATATAGATACAGTGATAGTACCAAGACATGCTGTCAAAAGTACATAGCCATATCTGTCTGTGTGGAGAAATGCAAATCAAATCATTATTAACTATTTCACTAAATGTCCAAAATCCATAGTAGAATAAGTAAAAAAAAGTGTGTTGACTTCAGTGAAAACCAATATGGAAACAACAACATTCTCCTTAATCAATGACAATATTTCCAATATTCTGCACCTTTTTCATTGATGGCGACATACAAAAACCAAAAAATAGTCCAAAATAATGTTTTTCTACATGAGCAATGAATGTCAATAAAACTCTCCCTTAGAATAAAGTTCTTCCTTGTTTATTATATTCTCCCTTATTCTCCATTACTCTCCCTTATTCTCCATCACTCTCCCTTACTCTCCCTTATTCTCCATTAGTCTTCCTTACTCTCCCTTATTCTTCATTACTCTCCCTTACTCTCCCTTATCCTTCATTACTCTATCTTATTCTCCATTACTCTTCCCCTTTTCCATCAAGGACAAAGGGTATTAAAAAAGATTTCCAAAATTATGAAACAAAAAAACTTCATTTACCTCTTAAGGAAATAACTCCATATACTTTTCCTTCAGTTCAAAATGGTAGTAATTCCATTAATGGATGACAGTTAGAAGCACTGAGCTTTGGGTGTTGCACTGCACCAACAAGTTAACAACACTGACCCATCTGGTTTTGACAAAATTGATTCTCTATTTATCGATTCTTGTAGAAAATTCACATAATGATCTGATTTTTCTTCAACAATTTCTTTGACTTTCCAGAAGATTCTAGTGAAGTAATCTCTACTATGCATCTTTATCATCTCAGATTGAAGTGTACTTATCTTTTTCTTATGTTCACCATCCTTATCAACAAATATGCCAAATTTTTCT
>MU226115.1:7532-31015 GCA_018584345.1 Thuja plicata
CTTATATCCCGTTAACGTCGCAATTGCGACGTTGTCGGGTTATAATTGAAAAAAAAAAGCCAAAAACACTTAACATTTGGCCCCCGTCGCAAATTGCTGTCACAATTTCACCCCAAATGTATTAGTGTCACATTGCCAATTTTGGGCATACCATGATCTTGCACATACCCTCATCCTCTTCTTGTTGTACTTTCAAAAAATACTCTTCCTTCCTCATTTCTTCTTCAAGGAGTTCTACAATCTTCTTTAGTCTTTCTTCACTCTCTTCTAGTGCTCTCTCCAAGCTTCTTAAATTCTCTTCTTCTTTCTTCCTTACTTATTATTTTATTTTATTCTCTTCTTCTTCTTCTTCTTCTTCTTATTGTCGTCATTCAAGAATTATTTCCACAGCATGAACAACTCCCTCTCTGATTTTGTAAAATCCATCTTCAACATAATCATTATATCTTCTCGCGTTGATACCACTTGATACAGAGGCCAGTGGTCTTCAATCAATCTTCTCCTCAACTACAAACTACATCCTAATTCTACACTCTTTCAACTCTTGCACTCATTAATCAATGCATATTTGACAATATGGTGTGATTGTCCCAACCCACTTACCTAGATCACTCTCTATGGATCCACCTTTTATCTTCTCCCAGAGAGTAATCTCTACACATCCCCTAAAACATGTAATTTATTCACCAAACTAATATACTATTCATCTCCACACAACACCTAATCCCTTCACAAAACTCACTCAACAAATTCATGAAGGAAATCCATCACAAACTGCCCTATCATTGTCCCACACATAGACCCGTACACAATCATCTATAACTTTTGAATGCAACCTTATTTTTTAAATCCCTCCAGTGAGTTTGCGATACAATAAATTCCATCTAACATGTCCAAAATTAAGAACAATCCAATGGTGAATTTTTGAGATATGGCACCCATACTGAACTACATTTTTCTAGGATATGCATCTTCAACTTTCTTCAACAATTTCTATCTCCTCCACTCAAAACATGTGCTTCCCTGTGCATGGTTCCCTACAAATTCAAGAAACTATAATACACATAATATCCTCTTGTTTTGGCCAAACATGAGGCCTTATTACATGTGAACTCCTACAAATATACATTTTAATTAACTTGTTGTCACCCAAGATGAGGGTTATATCAGTCAACAATAAAATGAATCTATCTTCTTTAAAAATCAATGAAATACTATACCACAAATGATGACATTAATTTTTTCCATAAGTATACTTAAGTGAAAAACATAATAAAGGTCATCGGTATAGGTATACCTGACAGACATCACATTGTATAACTGACGAGATGACAATGCTTGTCATGAAAATGCTAAGAATTGAATTTCCCAACGGACATTGTCAAGTGTTGAACTGACGAAAAAGCATGAAGGACATCACCGACAGAGTAGAAAAGGCATGGAACTCGATGAACAGTTCAATATAGGGACACTGATAGAGTAGATGCTCAACAGAGCAAAGATTGAAAGGAACCTGGCAGACTGACAGAGCAGCCCGACTATCAGGACCGACAGTCAGTTGATGGGTACATGTGTCTGTCCAGAAATACCTACTCAAATGCTTTCTGAGTCTCTTCACCAACTAGTTCATATTCTTTGTTCATGATATGGACAACTCTTGTTTTGGTTCTGAGATGAGGCTTTACTAAATCCAACAGAATGGCCTTCTCATCATGTGAGAAAATAGAGAGAAGACTGTCTAATGTTTCTTCTCTAATCCTCATATCCTCTTCAATCTCTTTCCTTTTCAATACATCAATTATGTTCCATACTTTGTCTGGTATGACTGTATTGAGTTCCAATACTTTCCTCTTAAACTTGATCATATGAGAGATAATCATAGAGTGAATTTATGATTTGTCTATCTCTTGGTACTTTTCATATACATTTTTGATAGATTCTAGTCTTCCTTCATTAGCAATTCTATTCTTAAGAACTGTTAGACTAGGTCTGAATCCTACCTCAAGAGGGACTTGAGTGTTATTTACCTTGCTCCTTGTGATCCTTGAGGATAGATGACTTGTGGGAGCTTTTTTCTTCCTCCTAGACATCTTACTTGGTACCGAAGGTGGAGAGGATTCTAGATCAATGGTAGTTGATGGCGCAAATGTACCTTCATCAGATTTCTTCTTCTCCTTTATGGGCATATCATCATATTTTTCAATTTTCACCTTTGTAGCACTTTTCTCAAGTTCTTTTGCAATCTTAGCTTCCCTAGCTTTGTCTAGGTCTTCTTGTGTAACACCATGAACTCTTAGGATGTTAGATGTGATCTGTGATGCCTTTCTTTTATTGTCTATGATGTATAAGACAAAATCAACATGATTTGTCTTTTCTCTCAAAGTACCACATCTAGGTTCATTGGGATTCTTGGGCGCAGATAGGAGAACTTGTGCATAACCTTCCAAACCATGTTCTTCAAATTCATATCTGAGAGGGTGAATCCATTTTGTTCTAGGCTCAACTACTTCCATGCAAGTACAGTCATTTTCCACCATGAAGCATATGGTGTCTTTGTATTTCTCAACTATCTTCTCTGGTATCCTGAACCATTTCTGCATCTTGATCCTAAATGTTTTGATCTCTATGTTCATAGAATATTTCATGCTGCTTTCTGATGTAGCCTTTAATTATATCTGAGACATATTGGGTTTACTCTTGTCTAGGTAAAGATTGGCAAGTTTACCAACAATTTGGAAGTAGAGATAGATGATCAAAGATCCAAATCTCAATATTTTTCTCTTGTCATGCTTTACAGCTGTAATATTGTCAATCAATTGGGCGCACAATATTTTACATAGATTGTACAATGTATTATCCTTCACCATTTTTAATGGTGCTAGGATAGTTGCTACAGATACACTATTTATTCTGCTTGCATGTTGGAGCTTATAACCTAGAATCATAGTGACCAGTTTGATGTCATCTGCCTCAATGGGATCAACAGTCATTCCATGCCTATCACTCCTGGACAAGAATGCTTGTTCAATCTATTGCTTAACATCCTTACCAATGGGAAGAACTGGTCCAATCTTAGGAAGTCTAGTCATATCATGAATTAGGTTTGTAGTAATGCAGACAAGAAATTCACCAATCCAATATAGGTCATCATGTATCCTGCTCAGTAGGATTTTAACCCATTCTAGCTCATAGAACTCGTACATGTTAGAATACTCAAAGATAGGGTTATTAGTGAGATGCGTGTATTCATCTTTGAATGAATAATCTGGTTTCACCATTGAAGCCATAAGAGTAGCAATGTTGTTATCTCCAATTGTTTCCTTCTTGCAATATATATGTGTGTGAATGTATTCTACATGCACGAATCCTAGCGGAGTCTTAGAAAATGCTCCTTCAACATCATCTAATATGGACTTGAATGGATGCTTCTTGAACATGAATCTTTTCCTTTTAACAATGTCAAATACAACAGTGGTTGCCATACTTACTTGTTTCTTGATTAAATAGGGTTTCATGGTGATTCTGAAATGACGCGACTGATAAGGTTCCATTTCAATCCTTAATCCATTCACAAACCAATAAATTCCTTATCATGTAGTGCTTTGATGCTCAATTCTCATGTGCTCTTTGAATGCTCAATCTCAGATGCAAAATAGGGTTTGAAGATCTTTTACAAACTTATATAAAAGATGATTGCATTTAATGCTCGTTGCCGTAATGTGGTTTACATAGATAATTTCAATCTTTTATTCTATTCAAGTTTAGAATATGCGTATATGCATACATCCTCATTTCATCACCAAATTTATGAATTCATAGGCGCATACTCAAAGGTGAGTATACCAGCCATGTAGGGGTTCAGAGCTAGAATAGCTCCCCCTAAGACCATGAGGGTCAACTAACCAGAAGTAGAAGGTGCATCCACTGAGGATGCATCTACTACCTTGTTCTCTTTATTATCCTTCTTTACTTTAACCCAAATTTTATCTACATCTTCTTTAGCTTGTACAAATTTAACTTCTCTTGATTCTTCAAATAGTGACTTTTTGGGATTCTCTAGTCTTTGTGCTCTAACCTGCAAAACCTTGAGATATGTCTAGCTTCTCCACATGAGTGACATATGATAGGAGGTCTAATGCTATTTTTCATCATGTTGCAATGCTTGGCTGTGTGTCCATTGTAATTACATATCTGACATGTAATGTTCTAAAAGTTTCTTTGAGGTTGATTTCTTTGATTGAATTGAGTCATATTTCTTTGGTTCTCTTTTGACTGATTTCTTTAACTTGTTCTACAGTGAATAGCCCTGTGACCAAACTTATTATAGGAGTAACAATAACCATTAAAAGGTCTTACCTCTTTACAATCTCTTTCCAAGTGTCCATGCTTGTTACAAGCATAAAAAGTTCTATTAACTTTCTTGAGTTCATCTTTAGGTGGTTCTGTTTTAGCCTCTGCAAGATTCTTTGTTTTTTTTTCTTTCGTAGATGTCTCTTGTGCTTTCATTCTTTCTTTCTTGCATTGAATTGATTTCAATTTGAGCTACACTATATCCAACCCCAGTAGTATCACCTTTTAACTTCTGTACATAAAGTTGTGATTGAATTAGATTAGAACTTGTGTGTAGTTTATCAATCTTGTATTTTGCTTCTGTTAATTCAGATTGTATCTTTTTCTTGATGTTTTCTAATTCCAATATTTTCATGTTTGCTTGCATAATTTCATCATCTAATTGTTTATTGTCTTTGGTATGTTCTTCAATAGCTGTTAAGCTATTTGTAAGTTGTTGATTAATATCTTCAATCATGTCTTTCAAAGACATGTTCTCTTCATTTAGCTTTTTGACCATTTTTCCCAGATCATTTGTTGAGCAATATTTCAAATATTTTCTTAATTTCTTTATAAGCATTTGAGAGCCATAAACCTTTAGTTTAAGTTCTTCATTTTATTTGTCAAATCTGTCAAGATCCTCAAGGACTACTTCAAGATTCTTTTTGAGATGTTTTGCTTTTGCTGAATCCATGATCTCCTTAAGTGGTTAAACTTTCTTTCAGAGGACCAGATCTCTTATACCAATTGTTGGAAACACTAAGAGGGGTGGGTGAATCAGTGTTTAACTAATTATTCTATTTCAACAATTTGAACATAAATCAAATAGACAATATATGAAGCATAACATAATAAATCATAACACCAGATATGTTTACCGAGAAACCTTGAACAGAGGAAAACCCTGGTGGGAATTAGTACCCACAAATGATTGTACTAGTATAATGAATTTGCTAAGGTTCATTTGCCCTGTTAGAAGCAGTCTTTACAATGCAAATACAATGACCCTGTTAGGAGTCTTTAGAAAAACCCTGTTAGAGGTGGTTGGCTCACTGCCAGGGCTCACTGCTCAATAAGATGAAGGCTACAACCTTCTTGATAATAGATATACACTATATCCAAAAGAGAACTGATGTATATGACACAATTGTCTGATTAGTTTTGTTTATGCGCTGATGCTCTTAATCTCTTAAAGATCTCTATCTCGTGCTGACATCTCTATACTGTTCTTCTATATCTCTTCTCTACATATTTCTTCGACACTTTCTAATATAACTTTACTTGTCATATATACATGTTCATGCCTAAATAGACGCGACCAAAAAAAAAAGAACTTAGTCTGCCCAAAAACAACATTCACAACGCTTCCAAAAAATTTGGCTTAAGCATGTTTACAATAATGTTTAATACATAGTAACGAACTTATTACAATAGGTGCTTGGCCTTTACACAACAAATACTAAACGCTAAATCAAAAACTGTAGTCACCTTCATACTCTATTTTCTGAGCTATTAGTGCACTTTATCTTTCTTTAACTTCTTTGTACTGTTATTCCATACCATGCATATTTAGACTTAACAAATTCACATATCATGGATCTTATGTATGAATGTGTATAGCCTAATTCGATCATATGCACCTGTGTTGGTGCTCTGATCGACTGTATGTCTCTGTTTTGTTCTGTCTTTCATACTTAGCCATTTTTTTCTTCAAAATTTGCTATCAAAACTTTTGTATGACTTTTTTTCCATAATGACAACACCAAATAACTCATATTCTCCTTGAGAGTCAACTTTCCAACACAAGCATCTGGACGTGAAAGGCCTGACAAATGCATTACACTTTCCTAGGGTTTTTAAGACCGAATGGATATGGATAGTTCTCAACAAAATGCATAACTAGACATTGTGGCTTGATGAGCCTAAACAAATAACAAAAGATGTTATTCATGCTGTTACTGGATATCCCGGAACCGACAAGCCAAAACCTCACAAGCACCCATCTAGAAAGGAAGTGGAAGATTTAACAGGTGCAAAATAAGACAACAGAGGTCTCAAGGTTAACACCATCACCGATGAGGAACTCAAGTTTGGTGCATGTGTGGTAGGATATAAAATCTCTCTAGATAGAAGAATGAACAGCATAGCAAGCACTGCTATGAGCACAGCATACAAGATCATCAAACAAGGCAAGAAGATGGATCTTTTAGAACTATTGTTAAATCAACTTGAGGAAAACATGAACACTATAAGGTCATCAAGGACAAAAACTTGTAAGTTTGGTTCTCTTATTATGTTCATATTCTTTTACTTTGAAGAATACTTTTCTTCCATAGGAAAATTAGTATGGGACATAAGCAAACCAGTCACCATACAGATATGTGAGCACATAGAATCATTAGGTACAGACTTTGATAACTTCATGAATGAATATTTCAAAGGTTTTAAGGAAAAGATGCAAGAAAGAACAAGGATACCAGAGAGTTTGATAGAAGAACACAAGGATGATATATGTTTTATGGTAGATACTTATTTTACTTATATCAAACCAGTAGTACCTAGAAAATCTTGGCTATCACCACTAGATTATGAAATCCAAATAGAACAAGCTACAAAAAGCATCAAGGCACTATTGAATGAACCATTGGACAGCAAGAAACCAAGATTTGGCACTTATGAAGAAACCAAACCAAAAATCAAGTCAGATCTTGTTGTCAAGAAAATTGTAAACAAGAAGAACAAAATGGTAAAGGATTTAACGAAGAAATTTGTAGTTACTGAAAAAGGTGAAGAGGAAACAGAAGGAAAGGAGGAAGAAACTGAGGGCCAGTTACCCATTGGTGAAGATACAGAAAAGAGTGATTCAGAGGCTACACATTCAAATTCACCACCTCCTCCTCCACCTAAGAAATCAAGGACAACAGCTGCTTCAAGGACAAGAAGCCAAATAGTAAAGGAAGCAACTTCTTCACCGTTGAAGAAAGGGGGAGTGAGAACCTACAAGAGGAAACCAGTCTCACCAAAAGGGAAACAAACCAAAAGGAGGAATTTGGTTATAACTAAGGAAGATCTAGATGACTCAGCTATGTATGAAGTTGACCAAGAAGTACAAAAAGGAAAAGAACCCTTGATCCCTAAAACCATTGATGAAATATATGTAAAAACATTTCAGAATCACAATCTATTTCAGATCCTAATATTAGGAAATGGTTGAAACTTGATCTAGAGGATCAAAATAAAATTAAAGAAGATATAATAGCTAAAATGTGCAAACACAATTATGTTTCACTTCAATTCAAGGAATATGAAGTACCCAAGGAGCTAACGAACACATTGTCTGCAAGATAGACATTTTCACTTCATACAAAAAAGGAGATAAGAGAAAGAGTACTTGTTACTCTTATACCTTATAATTCAAAGAAGGAAGAGATAGATTAAATGATGAAAAAATATAAAAAGTAGTTCTCACCCAAAATGAGAGCATATGAATTCCTTCAAGGGAAGCTAATTGAGCTAGATCAGGAAAGAATTAAGAAGTGGTGTAAAATACTCAAAAAGCCCACTAAAGAAGCTAGCCCGGAGAAAGAACACATCATCATTAAAGATGCACAGAGTGATTCATCAGTTGACTTGGACAAAGAAGAGAGTGATACAATAGGAAAAAAGAATACTGAAGTTGCATATGAAGTATGGCCCGACACTACTCTTGACAAAACACAGAGTGAAGAAAGCCAAATTCCACCAAGCCCAACTCATATTGACCTGGATGATGAAGCAGAGGTTACCAAAGAAGAATTGACAATAAAAGGTAACATAAATGAGGATGTCAATGATGAAACATGGTTGGATAATATCATTAATGATATTACAGGAAAAGACCCTGCAGAAGAGGTGCAAAAATATGAAGATTTCATTGTTGCACAAGGTGATACCGATAGACAGGACACACTTACTGACACTGCAGAGGTAAATACTCCAACCAACATACAAATATTGATAGAAGCTATTAATATTAACTCTAGTCAGGAGAAATAATCTAAGAAAGATGATAACATACCCGAGGACATGGGTAATGATGAAATTAAAGATGCATCAGACACACAAAAGGATATAGACATAGGCATGAAGGATGCAACCGAAACTCGGTAAAATTTGTCTATTGAAAAGGAAAAAGAAGAAGATACTAACAAGGATGAAACATTGAGAAAGGATGAAGAAAAATAAAAGAGTGAAGAAGTTAAGCAAGATGATATCATGAAGGAAAATGAATAAAAATCTATTGATACACCAAAGGCCACTGAAGATACATCTTCACACAACCAACAGGTGGATTTTGAATAGAAGCAACAAGAAGCTTCATCTTCTCAACCTTCACCTACCAAATCAATCCAATCTCAATATCTACAATTGGTAGTTCACCAGTCCGTCTCCCAACAAAAGAAGAAGAAGAAGAAGAAGAAGAAGAAAGTAATAAAGAAAGATATCTTGGCTATAACACTTGATGAGGTGATCAAAATAGCCAAGTGGGATGTATCCACTTTAGATGTTGAATCACTTCAAAATTTTGGAGTGATATGTCAAAGAAAAGCCCTACAGGAGAAAATGAGAAAAACACATAGCGAATCCCAAGCACTTGACAAAGCTAGGGATATACTACATCAACTTGTTCTTCAGGTAAAATTTGAAAATGACATCTCAATCATGGAACAAATTGCAGTTCTTACCGATGCCATCACCACTCAAAGTGTAGATGCAGAGAAGGCAATGGAACAACGGGCAAAGAAGAAGTATCAACACAAACTAGTTGAGAAGATCAGCCAAGAAGTGGCAGAAAACAAGGTAAAGCTCTCTGAATTAGAAAGTCAATTAGAACTAATGATTGCAGAATCTATTACCTTAGTTCAACAAATGTGCACACTTGACAATTTCACAAAAGAGAATGGTGAAAATTTGTCCCAATTAGATTCAGATCTGACAGCAAGTGCACAAAGTTTAACCTCTGATGCAAATGCAATAAAGTTGTATCAGGACAAGATCATAGAGGTAAACAAGTTAAGACAAGAAATATGGGATACAGAGACAAAATTTAGGAATGAGGTTACCGAGCTGCAGGCTCACATATTGCCAAACCTCACTACTCTGCAACAACACATTACATATGCAAGGAATCTAATCTCGGCCCCGGAGATGTCTGTGGTAGACAACATCTATGATATGCATGTGAGGATATCACTTGGGCACATGGCTCAAGAAAATTTGAAGGAGAAATGGGAGAAGATGATGGAGGAAATCAAAGCCTCACACTCCCACATTTTTGACAAGTTATAAGTACCTTTTCCCTCATTATCAAAAAGGAGTAAAAGGATATGTATGTTGTATGTACAACAGGAATCGATATGTAAAGATAAATATCTACAATATATCAATATCCGAAAAAGGAAACAAAAAAAAGGGAAGGAAATTATATGTACATAAACTTACACTTACCAGAATATGCATAGGAGGAGTCATGAAATGACTAAGGATGAAGTATACATAGGTGTACATACTAATACAATAAGTATGTTGCACATATCATTTTTTGATACTAATGTCAAAGGGGGAGATTGTGTTGGAATTAATGGGAAGCAGTACTGAGAGGGGAGGGGTGAATCAGTACCTCTAAAACTTTTAACACCTTACACAATTCATCATTAGTAATCTTTCAATTCTGATTTACCAACCATTACTTTTATTATTTCTTATGCATATATTGTTTGTTCATAATCTTTAATAGCTTTCTATCATTCATAGAAACATTCATGAAATTGATAAACACATAACACAAGACATGGTATCATAGAAAACTCTTGTCAGGAAGTAAAAACTGTGATGGGGATGGCACCCACAAAACTTCACTATCTGCAGAATGGAAGGGAGCCGGTTAAGGCATACAATTTGATCACTTCTGATGATCTACCTTGTTAAGAGTATTAAGGTGTAGACCTGTTAAGATCTACTTTGTTAAGAGCTTTAGCAACACTGATTTAAGTGTGCACTCAGTTATGAGATTTACAATAGGACAGTTAAGCCCACCTTTCTTGAAAGGATTTCATTAGTGTACTACACTTATTAGAATGAGTACAAATGTTGACCTGACTGTATGCAATCTACTATTTCTGATTTACAGATCCATTAAAGATTTTACAATAATAATATCACCTTAAGTGATTGATGAATACCTTTTCTCTACTTGTCGGTAGCCTCTATTTTGTTCTTAAAAACTGATTTGATTCTATTTGTGTTCTTCTACATGAATTCTCTATCTAGTCTTTACTTTCTCTCCGTGGCTACTATCTTCATTGATCAACTTATTTTCTCAATGGATTGAGCATCTATTTATACAATTATTTGACCTATCATGGAATTCATGTATTACAATGTTAACTCTCAGATCCAAGGTTTACAACTTGACCTTGATCTTTACTTTGCATGTTTTAAAATAGTAAAACTAATTAAAACAATAACAATTACATTGCTTCCTTTGCACATAATGGATTTAAAAGAAAATCAAGTTATAAATACAACTTCAGTGATTTATCTGACGTGGAAAGTCAAATCCACTTTTTACGGGATGTAACTGACTATCAGTTCTTGGTCATCAGTTTGAACTTGCAGTCTGTCAGCATTCCTTGACTGAACTGTTCATCGGGTTCCCTATATCTGTCGGGTTCCTCTCTTTTCTATTCCATCAGGTAGCACTGTTGTTACTCATCGAGTATCTTTTACCATTTTATCATCAGATAACACTTAACAGTGTTTTTCAGGTAACCTTGTCATCAGATAGTTCTTTGCCCTGTCTGTCGGTGTAGAGTAAACTGATGTTGCAAATCATGTTTTTCTTTTAGTATACTAATGGAAAAATATAATGCCTTTAATCTCCCCCTTTGACATTAGTATCCAAAACTGATATGTGCATAATACTAAACTCTTTTGGTATGTATACACCATGTTTATATCCTTATCATAATATGACTCCCCCTTACTGTGTGCATCAGTATAGTGTATGTATATGTACATGTATACTATTTATTCTTTGTATGTACATTTGTTTCCCCTTTCTTCCACTATACATATGATTTCCTCCTTTTAACTAAGGTGATGTACATATCAAATTCCCCCTTTCTTTGATACTAATGACAAAAATGTACAACTTACAATATGCCAAAATTATGACAAAAATGTGCAACTTACAATGTGTCAAATATGTTAGAATGGGTAGTTTTGATATCTTCCAACAGTTTCTCCCATTATGCTTTCAATTGTTCTATTTCCATGTGTTGCATCTCTAGTCTTGCGTGCATATCATAAATGTTGTCTAGGGTAGACATTTCAGGGGTGGCAATTAGAGTATTTGCATGTGTCATATTTTGTTGCAGTAGTGTAAGTGTCGGTAAGAGCTTAACTTGGAGCTCATTGACCTCATCTCTTTATTTCATCTCTGCAAACTGAATGTCATGTCTTTGTTTCCTAGCTTGTATGATTTGTTCATTATGAAATTTAAGTGCTTCTTCTATGTTGGCTAGATTCTATGCACTCAACTTAAGATCAGCATCTATTTTTTTTATCTTGTCGGTATACTCCTGAGTGAGTAGATCTAAAGTGCACAATTTATTTATTAAGGTAACATCTTGTGACATAATTGGATCAATTGTACTTACCAATTCAGATATCTTGACCTTTTTCAGTGCCACTTCCTAGCTTATTTTCTCTGCGAGCTTGAATTCATACTTTTGTTCAATTCTCTCTTCTATAGCCTTCTCAGCATTGGTATTCTGAGATGTTATTGCATCTATGAGTATAACCACTTGATCAAGCATTGGAGCTTTTTGATCAATATCTATGTCTGGTACAATTTGTTGAAGTATATTTCTTGCTACTTCCAATACCTTGGCCTCTTTTTCCACTCTCTTCAGCTTGTCTTGTATATCTTTTCGTTCACAGAACTTTGCATATTTTTTCAATGCTATCAGATCCAATGTTCTTGGGTCACAAACTGGAATCTCAATAATTTCATCTAGAGTTACTAGATTCTTATTCTTTCCTTTCCTCTTCTTTGGTGGTGTGATTTTGATAGGTTTTTGTCTTGTTCTTTTTGCTGGCTGCTTCCTCATATAGGTCCTTACTTGACCTTTCTTAAGTGGTGTGGTGTCGGTTGCAACAGTTTGACTTCTTGTCCTTTTCTTTTTTGTAGGAGGTGGAGATGGAGGTGTATTAGATTAAGTAGCCTCTATATCTGATTTATTCTCTTCTAGTTCTTCACCAATAGTGCCCTGTTCATCGATTTCCTCCTATTGATCTTGTTCTCCCTCCTCTATAACCAATAGAATCTTCTTGAGATTCTTAACCATTTTATCTTTCTTGTTTATAGTCTTCTTGACTTCTAGGCCTTGTTTTATCTTAGATTTGGCCTCCTCATATGTTCCAAACCTTGGTTGTTTCTTATCAATGGGCTCATTGATTAGTGCCTCAATTGCACTTGTAGCTTGATCAATATTGATCTCATAGTCTAATGGTGCTAACCAAGCTATACTTGGTACAACCAGTTTGATATGTGTGTATTCTATGTCTGCCATGAAACATATCTCATCTTTGTATTTTTCAACTAGTTGTTCAGGAATCCTAGTTCTTTTCATCATCTTTTCCTTGCACTCAAGGAAGTATGCAGAAATAACAGACGCAAAGTTGTCTCCTAGTGACTTAATCATTTCACTAATCTGTTGGGTTACCGATTTGGTAGTGTCCCATACAACTTTTCCTACTGAAGGAAAGTATTCTTGAAAATAGAAAAATGTACACATGATAAGTGATCCAAACTTACATGTGTTGCTCTTTGTAGAGCTGATTTTGATCATATTCTCATCAAGTTGTTTTAATAGGATCTCACACAGATCTATATGAATTCCTTTTGTTACAATCTTGTAAGTTGTGCTTACTACTGTTGCAGAAATGATGTTGATTCTGCTAGCCTAAAATTTTTTGTACCAATAACACATGCACCAAATTTTAGCTCTTTGTCAGTGATTGTGTTCACTTTGAGACCTCTGTTGTCTCCTTCTGCATTGGTGAGTTTTGTAACTTCTTTCATGGATGGATGCTTGTGTGCCCTAGGTTTGTTGTTATCGAGTAACCAGTGACAGCGTGAAGAACATCCTTGGTTATTTGTTTGGGTTGGTCTAGCCATAGTTTGTTGTCATGCATCTTGCTCAAGACTAACCTAATCCATTCTGTTTTGAATTCCCTTGGGAAATGTAGGGCATTGGTTAACCCTTTGACCTCCAAGTGTTTGTGTTCTTCTTTCAGTTTTCCTTCAGCATCACATAGCTTCTTGAAAGCTTCATCCATTTCAAGATTACCTAATTCTATGATCTTGCAGTGAATATAAGACCTAACATCTTCTATGAGCAAAACCCTAGGCATAATTTTTGAAAACACTCCAACTTCATCGGGTTTCGATGCAATTTCTGGATAGATTTTGTACTTAGGTTCTACACATGTGCTATTCTTGATCAGTTTCACCACATTCCTCTTATCATTCTTTATCTTAGTGAGTCTTGATGTGGTTGCCATTGTATTTCAAGTTTCTAGGGTATTCTTGAAATTAGGGCTTTCTTGATAAAACAATGACAGAGATCTTTTGGTGCCTTTGGTACTTCAATTTGTAATAGTGATGAAGGATCTATTTCTTGTGTGCTGAATCGATCTAGAGATGCTTCTACTTTTTTCTCTTCAATCACTTGGTTTTCACTCTACTTTCTCTTCAAATCATGGGTGAAAAATGAAGTTGTCTCGTCGACTATTTATAGACTTTTTGACATAAGTCTTTGCAATAAATGCTCAACAACTCATCGGGACGTGAAGATAGGTTTCATCGGGAGGATGTTTCAAATCATTGTTGATGAAGACAAGATGCTTTAGGCAGTTGTTAACCACTTTGATTTTATTGACGGATATCGATATTCTGTCACGACCATTTCTGAACTTTGCTTGCTTACCGACGGTCGTAGGGTTGCTAGTTGACCGACAATTTCTGGTAAGTGCAAACAACTCATTATTGTGTTCACCGATGATTTTTGGTAAGTGTTTACTGATGGTGTTGAATTCTTAGATTGGTAACAAGTAAAGTAATATGCATCTTTGGTTTATGCAAATTTTGACTATCTATCAATTTGTAAAATGGAACTGATGCAAAATATAACTTCGTATAGTGCAGTTCCATACTTACTTGTTCAGCTCAAGTGGGGTTGGTGTTGGCACCAAATCCATTGGATGGGGTGTCACCATTTGCATTGGTTGGTCCATCTTCATCATTGTTTGAAGCTTTTATCCACATTTTGTCTCTTTCCCTCTGGTCATCTTCAATGGTGTTTCCATTGGGATGTGTGCTTGTTTTTGTCAATCGGTCCTTGTAATCTTTCTTGAGGTGACCAACTTTATGACAATGTAAGCATGCCATTCTGGGGCTTGACCAGAGTCTAGACCTTTTGGTCCATGCTCTCATGCATTTTTCAGCAATGTGACCATATCTACCACATGCTATGTAGTTTGTCCAAGTGTTGTAATCCCATACATATTGATTATCGATTCTCTTTGGTTGACAAGGAACTTCTTTACCTTTTGGCTTCTATGCTTGCCTTTTCTTTTTCCAGCATTCTTCAAATGTGTGCCCATTCATTTTGCATGTAGGATAGTATTTGTCCATGTAGGTTTCCTTCTTTGGCTTTTTTATCTTTCTCTTGCATTCATAAGCCTTATGTCGTTTCTTGTTACATTTATAGAAGAATCCTATGAATGAAGATGTAGGTGTAGATTTAGGAGTACCTTTCATTTTACCTCTGCATACATTTGATGTGTGCCCTAGCTTTCCACAGTGCTTGCATGATAGCTTTCTTGGTCTTGGATTTTCATAGACATTCTTTGGATTTGATGATTCTCCATTTTCGGTAAAGCCTATACCATTGTTTTTGGTGTTGACTCTTTGTTGTCCTTCAAGAAATTCATCCATTATTTTATTTCTTTCTTCAGCCTTTCTGATAATCTCATTATGTTGTTTCTGAATTCTAACCTCATTCTTTAGCTTTTCATTTTCTTCTCTTAGTTCACCAATAATCTGTATTTTTTCAATGAGTTCCACATTTATTCTATTTGCTTCTTGACTCATAAGGATAATCTAATTTTTGATATCATGGTAATGCCCAGCATGTCTTTGAATTTCCATTTCCTTTTCTTGTAGTTTCTCTATAATCTTCCTTCTATCATCAATATCAAGTGTCCTTTCTATTTCATCTTGTTGGGCAGAACTCATCACATCAATCATTCTTTCCATCTGGGTCTCTTGACCGATTTGCAGCATCTTTAGTTGCTCTGTCAGATGTTGATTGATTTCCTTTAGATTTGTGATGTTCTCTCCTGATGTATCTAATGTATTACTTGCATTTGATCTTGAAGATTCAAAGAAATCTAGAATATCTTCTTCTTGATAGTCTTTCTAATTGTTTCGGGTAGCCATACCTTTTATTTCATCTAGTAGCTCTCTCATCTTGATTCTTGCTTCTTTATACTGTTCATAGAACATCTGTATCTCAAGCTTTTTGTTCTCAATATTCTTATCAAGTTTGTACTTCTCCATTGCAAGATCTTTGTTGTTAAGCCTTTAAACTTTCCAAGAAGAGACTCAGCTCTGATACCAATTGTTGGAATTAATGGGAAGTAGTACTGAGAGGTGAGGGGTGAATTAGTACCTCTAAAACTTTTAACACCTTACACAATTCATCATTAGTAATCTTTCAATTCTAATTTACCAACCATTACTGCTATTCTTTCTTATGTATATATTGTTTGTTCATAATATTTAATAGCTTTCTATCATTCATAGAAACATTCATGAAATTGATAAACACATAACACAAGATATGGTATCATAGAAAACTCATGTTAGGAAGTAAAAACTGCGGTGGGGATGGCACCCACAAAACTTTACTATCTACAGAATGGATGGGATCCGGTTAAGGCTTACAATTTGATCACTTCTGATGATCTACCATGTTAAGAGTATTAAGGTGGAGACCTATTAAGATCTACTTTGTTAAGAGCTTTAGCAACACTGATTTAAGTGTGCACTCAGTTATGAGATTTACAATAGGACGATTAAGCCCACCTTTCTTGAAAGGATTTCATTAGTGTACTACACTTATTAGAATGAGTACAAATGTTGACATGACTATATGCAATCTACTATTGTTTATTTATAGATCCATTAAAGCTTTTACAATAAAAATATCACCTTAAGTGATTGATAAATACCTTTTCTCTTCTTATCGGTAGACTCTATTCTGTTCTTAAAAACTGATTTGATTATGTTTGTGTTCTTCTGCATGAATTCTCTGTCTGGTCTTTAGTTTCTCTTTGTGGCTACTATATTCATTGATCAACTTATTTTCTCAATGGATTGAGCATCTATTTATACAAGTATTTGACCTATCTTGGAATTCACGTATTACAATGTTAACTCTCAGATCCAAGGTTTACAACTTGACCTTGATCTTTAGTTTTCATGTTTTAAAATAGTTAAACTAATTAAAACAATAACAATTACATTGCTTCCTCTGCATATAATGGATTTAAAAGAAAATCAAGTAGTTATAAATACAACTTCAGTGATTTATCTAACGTGGAAAGTCAGATCCTCTTTTTGCGGGATGTAACTGACTTTCGGTTCTTGGTCGTCAGTTTGAACTTGCATTATGTCGGTGTTACTTGACTAAAATATTCATCGAGTTCCCTATATCTGTCAGGTTCCTCTCTTTGCTGTTCTATCAGGTAGCACTTTTGTTACTCGTCAGGTATATTTTACCTTTTAATCATCGGATAACACTTAACAGTGTTTTTCGGGTAACCTTGTCATCGGATAGTGCTTTGCCCTGTCTATCAGTGTAGAGTAAACCGATGGTGTAGATCATGTTTTTCTCTAAGTATACTAATGGAAAAATATAATGCCTTCAGATTGATGACATTAAGTTTTTCCAATAGTTTACTTAAGTGAAAAACATGATAAAGTTCAATGGTATAGGCATACTCGACAGACAGCACACTGCATAACCAACGAGATGACAATGTTTTTCATGAAAATGCTAAGTATAGAATTGCCCGATGAACATTGTCAAGTGTTGAATTGATGAAAAAGGATGAATGACATCACCGATAGTAAAATTTTATGAACATCACCGAAAGAGCATAAAAGGCATGGGACCTGATAAATAGTTCAATATAGGGACACCGGCGGACCAGAAGCTCAACAGAGAAAAGAATGAAAGGAACCTGACAGACTGACAGAGTAGCCCGACTATCAGAACTGATAGTCAGTTACAAAACCCATAAATAGTGGATCTGACTTTCCACGTCAGATAAAACATTGTAATTCTATTTATAGAGTTTTAATTTGTTTTAAATCATTACTTGAGGGTCAAGCAAGTATATTGTAATTGTTTTAAAGCATCCTAATGGATCTAAAACATAACTAACTAAAGATCAAGGTCAAGTTGTAAACCTTTGATCTAGAGTTAACTTGAAAAGTGTGAATCAATAATGGACCTACAAAATAGTATATATAGATGTTCAATCATTGTAGTAAAAATAGTTGAAAAATGATTGTAGCCACGAAGAGCATCTAAGCAGCAGAAGTGAATTCATGCAAACTTCAGAAACAGATCATATCAGTTCTCAAGAACATAGACAAGGCTTTTTAGAGTTGAATTTCTGGCTTAGATTGTGTATAGACAAGGCTACTGACGAGCAGAGATAAGGTATCATTCAATCACTCAAGGTGATTACATATACATTATAATCTTTATAGGATCTGTTATCAGCAATTAGAGATTGCATATACTATCAGATCAACATTTATAATGTAGTTGCATTCTAATAAGTGCATCACATAATAAATCCTTTATTAGAAGGTGGATTTAATAGTTCTTGACAAGTCTCTTAAAAAAGTGCACACTTAACAGTGTTGCTAAAGCTTCAAACAAAGTAGATCCTAATAGGTCTCCACTCTAATACTCTTAACAGGGTAGATCATCAGAAGTGATCAAATTGTAAGCCTTAACCGGCTCCCTTCTTATCTACAGATAGTGAAGTTTTTTGGGTGACATCCCTACCGCAGTTTTAACTTCCTAACATGAGTTTTCTATGATACCATATCTTGTGTTATGTGCTATTTACTTTCATGTTTGTTTCTTGAATGTTTACACATGTAAAGAACTTATGTAATGATTTCACATACATAAAGAAAGATGAATAGATAGATAGGTGAATATACAAATCTGATGACACAAAGGTTAATGGGATAATCACATAAAAATTTTAGAGGTACTGATTCACCCCTCCCCTCTCAGTACATCATTCGAGTGATTCCAATAACAAAGACCACAACAAACTAGATTCAAAACTTAAACACTCTAAATCATTGTTCCATTAGTATGATAACATTTCAACCATTACAAACCACTGATAAAATTACTATTACATTGTGAAAATAAAGGAAATTATGCAGGGAATGAAAATTTTATTAATATTCTCTCTTCTTACATTGATCTAGCCCATTTCATTGGGCATTTCATGCTTTCATAGACCTATCTCTTTCTCAAAAACCCAAAAGCTACTCTCTAAATCACTGTTCCATCAAGATGATAACATTTCAACCATTACAAATAACTGATAAAATTACTATTACATTGTGAAAACAAAGGAAAATGTGAAGGGAATGATACTTTTATTAATATTCTCTCTTCTTACATTGACTCGAGCCCATTTCATCGAGCATTTCATGCTTTAATAGAATTTTCTCTTTCTCAGAAACCCAAAAACTACTCTTTAACCACCATAGAACCGATTGTAACCACCTCTAAACTTGACTTTAATGATACTTGTTTTGTGTTTTCAAGCTTACAACAAAGTTGTCAACCTTTACAACTTCATATATTTTAAACTTTATCAAATAAATATGACTCTCATTACATTGGAATGGTCTTTTGTAGACCTTATAATCATAATTTATTACTTAGACCATTAAACTATCCCATGAACCATTACAATTAGCCCCATAGGCCACAATATGAAATTACATTGACATATTGTGATATAAAATGGCCTCAAATGGCTCTATTGGCCATGATTACAATATTGAATGGCCTTATAGGTCTTATTAGACTTCAACTCTTCCTGAATCTCTCTTAGGGATTCATGGTGACCCCTAGGCTCTAAGTGCTATGCACTACTCTTATACCACTTGATGAAGGGTTCATTCAATCAAAAACACACAACACAACAAGGAGATAAACAAAAAATTGCAAGAATAAAACAATTGTAAGAATAAAAAACACTTATTTTCTACTAGTTTCATTGAAATGACATTAAAACATTTAGAAAAGTAATGTGTTATAGACACATGGGAATTTTCATTAAAATAATCTACAAGATAGAACCACAATCTACCTTCTGGAACTGAACCCCAAAATCCCCCTTTATCCCTATATAAGTAGCACAATTAAGTGTCGTAGAGTATTCTAGAAAGTGAAATTTTCCCATTTTGGTACTCAATGGCTCAATTTCCCCCCTTAAGTGATTTTTGTCTCTATGTCATTTGTATTGAAACTTGAGTCATGATGGCCCAACTTTTCAAATCCAGCACTTGAGAACCATTGAGTAAAATTACTATTAGAACCCTATTTTTGAAACCTCTCAAAGTGCGCTATAGACTTGAGCTTGCTAAGTGCTAGCCAATAAATTTTTACCCCCTTTCAAAGCCTCTAAGGCTTTCAAAATTGATTTCAAATTTTTTATACCATTTCGCCAAAATAGAAATTTTGTTATCTTCAAGACCAGCCGTGATCCTGCCACAAAACTTTAGTGGAAGGATAATATATCCAAAATGAACCTCCAGGGAAGAAATTGGAACAATCCATGCTGAAATGAACAACCTACTAAAAATAGTAAACTTGCCAATAAAATAGTAACCCTGCCCAAATATAGCCCTTATTGAAAACTAGAAAATATATTTTTGGCTAATGCATGATTTCCCTTACACCCTAGATGCTCCTGCATCAAGAATTGGGGAGAAAGAAAAAGTGATGAAGAGGAAAAGGAAGGGGACAAAGATGAGGATAGGGAAATTTTTGAAAATGCTAAAAAATGTGCCAATATTTATGAAATTATTAAAACTAAACCAGTTTATCTCACCAATGGTATGATGCCAAAAGAAGAGGAAGTGAGAAAACCAAGGATAGAAAAGACCTATAAAAAACATTAGATAAAGACATGTTCTAAATGCAACCCTATGGATGATGAGATGGAAAAGATGAAAGTCAAGGTTGTTGAAATTAAAAGAAAAATTGGGAGTGTTTCTAGGTTTAGCTTGAGGGTTACGCAAAGCTCAACCACCTCATTGTGCCTATTGGTGAAGATCTTGGGAACAAATGAATATGATTATGGAAACTACAAGCTGTTTGACTAGGCTAGATATTGATAATGTTTTTTATGGCTCTGAGTGGTATTTTCATAAGACTTTATTAAGATTAAACATGGATTGTTGGACGTGAGATCTAGTTAGGTTTTCATGTTTTTGATGTTCGTAGTTGGTTGTTAATGGGTTCCAACAAGAACTTTAGTCCACTTTTTGGCCAAAAACTAGAACTATTTTCCCTATTTTTTCAAATTCATCCTGTTTGAGATGAATATTTTAAGCACTTAGAGATTGAATCTTTAAAAACTTCAGTCCTAGAAGCTGTAGTACTCAAAGTCTAATTACCAAATATGTAATTTATTTTAATACCCAGATGATAAATTTCATTTTCAATAGGCATTACTAAAAGCCATATTTTAAAAGTCCCTATTTCAGGACCATACTATGTGTGTGTACGATAAGTAAAATTTGACGTAAATGAAACTATTTCTCTCAATCCTTTTGGGAAATGGTATGTAACACAATTAAGATTGACGAAAATATTTTTTGGTAATTTTTTGTTGAATATATTTTTTTTATTAATTTTTTATTAGGCATAATTATTGTTTTTAAAATCTGTCGTGTATGACAAGCATAATTTGACCAAAACATATGATTGTTTAAATTTTTTTTTTTTTTTAAAGTGTATAATTATCTCTAGTTTGATTTCATATAATTTTTTTGCGAGAAAATTTTAAATAAAAAAATTATTAAAATAACAAAATATCCTGTTATCTTTAGTTTGTGGACCTGTTTCAGTAGAAATTCAATGTAAATAGAAATTTTAATCAAATTTAAAAACAAATTACATATTTGGAATTAGCAGATTCTAATCTATAATGGGTTTTTATCTTGTCAAAATATTTCTCTAAAAAAGTCTTTAGATATATGTCTAAAGTCCTTATTTTGTATGGACACTAGCAGAGCCTTCAAGTTGCAGGTCAAACCATGTCCAAGGCTATGGTTCGGCTACCCAAGCCTCTTTCCAAACAAAAATCTAACAGTAAAAGTGGGCTTGAAATTTAAAATTTTTAGAAATGAGATCTCGTTTAGTAAACATTACCCTCATTTACCTTTTTTTAACTTCATAACATATAAATGAATTGATGGAAGGTTTTCTTTAAAAAATAATATTTTTTTCAAAACAGGAACCCATTTTGAAATGGGTCTCATTTTATTTTTCAAAACGGGACCCTATTTTGAAATGGGATCCCATTTTATTTTTTGAAATGGGATCCCGTTTTGAAATGGGACCCCGTTTCTAAAATTTTAGGCTAGAGACCCTGAAGCTTAATGAGACCCCATTCATTCTAAGTGGGAACCCATTTCATTGAGTTTGATTTTGCAAATTTGGCTAAGTATGAAATTTCCGCCTTAAGTGGACTCATCTTCTCGCTTCAACCCTGATGTTCTACTACTATCTATTATGCTAATTTTACGCCCTCTGGGCTATTGTGTAAAGGGATGACACCTTGGTTCTATTTCTTTTAAGATCAAAAGTATAGACATGAAGATCTTAGAGTAAGGTCTCTTGATTAGAAAACCCACTATATTTCAAATTTACACTTCATTACAACAAGTTTGTATTTGTGTATGTATAAATATTATTCATGATATATTTTAAAATAGTAATTCCATTTTAATATTATTGGTTAAATGATAGAAGGTAAGAGACAAATACAAAGTATAACTAGATCATGTCAATAATATAGAGAAAAAACACATTAAAAAGTCAAACCAAAGAAAATTGTGGATTTTGAACTAACCCTCTTAATAGTAGTACAACACAGTCGTAGTTTGAATTTTGTAAAAAACTAGAAAAAGTCAAAACTAAAATCTATTTCTCCTGCACTTACAAATGGCTATCCAACTCCTAAGATGCACCAAGACATCCATTCTGGTATATGAGAAACATAGATTCATGTCTCAAAGATTGAATAATCATTTCTCCTTCGCATTGAATATCCTTGCAATGCTTACATCATCAAGTGCTTGCCACATAACATATTCAATATATAAGCTACAAGGGTTAAACATGATCCATGCCATACTATCATTTATTATATCATCCCATACACTAAAAAGGTCAAGGAAACTTTCTATCTAATGGTAATCTCCTACAAATCTATCCATTTCCAAGGTATGTGCAAGATCGTGAGGGGCCAAACTATGCCCTTAAGTGGCAATGAAAAATCAGAAAATCAGGTTTAGTAAACTTGACATGAAAATTTGAACTAGCTATCAACCTAATATCAAAAAGTTGTAAGAATAGAATCTGTACGAAATTGAATGTAGTTTCTAAACTACTAGGCCTTTTCTGAAAAAAGGTTAATATGATTGGTGAAAAGTATAGATTTCAATGCAGCAGTACAAAAATTTCAAGAAAAAAATAAGAAGTAGGTGTATGTCTGACTACCTTAATAATAATCAAATGATAATATTTTTTTATAAGATTTTATATATAAGTAGTAGACTCCTTCCCAGATGTGATGCATATTTTTTTGTAATTTTATTCTAAAAAAAAAATTAATTATGAATTATCTGCTACAACATTTTTAGAATAAAAAAACTCCCATTTTGACCACCTTAAGTCATTGAAAACTTTACCATATTCAAA
>MU226115.1:59293-80584 GCA_018584345.1 Thuja plicata
TTTGATGGTGCAATTGGGTTGAGCATAGATAATGTTAAGGAGTAAACAAATATGAAAGAATAAATGTGTTTAGTGGATGTGATTAGTAATTTATTCTTGTTTCACTTCTAGGGGTAAATTACGTGTTAGTCGGTAAGGAAAATTAATTCCACTAGTTCATTAATGTAGTTGGTTTTGATGTGAAATGGAATCAATGTAAATTGAAGTTGTAATGGACATAGAATTTTCTCGATTAAGTAATAAAATGAAATATTTAATAATGGTAATTGAATTCATTAAGGGAACCTTAAGGAATGTTTTTGTAAATGGTAATGATGTTAAGTTAGAATGTTAGGAAAAAAATATTTGTTAATTGTAATTTTAGGTCATAGACCTGATTCCTTATGGGTTCCCTGGCGGGGAAATTACACCAAAATTGTCCTTAGGGGTGACAGATTATTGTGCTTTTACCCAAGGGTGATACAGAATAGTCCATAGATACCATTTTCCAATCTTGAATCACATTTTCCATAGTGATAAAATTGATCTCCCCTTCTATTTTTTTTCTTCGCTCTGTACACACATTACTAAAGGGGCTACCCCTCCCCTTCAGAATGGCCTTAACATTTCCCTTTACCAATTTGAATTTCACCGCTACCCTTTTAGGAGTCATTTCATTTCCTACCCAAAGAATAACTCTAATGATCCTAAAAATAACCCTAATGACATGATGAAATATCCTAAGAGCTTTTCTAGGATCCTACTAATTGAAAGTAGCCCCTTACCCCCCTGAGAAAGAAAACTCTACCCCTAAAAAGAAGGCCAAAGTAGTAAAATATCCTCTAGAAAATGAGGCCTTGGAGGTTGAATTCCTAATGGCGATAGGCCTTGAAAAATGTAAGGTTGTTGCTAGAAAACCAATGCTTCCATCGGTAGAAAAATTGGGAGTAAACGAAAGAAACACAAGAATATATTTATTTACCATGATGATCAAGAACAAGGTAATGAGGAGGGAGCCATGGTTATGGAACCACATCATGACTTCAACCTTGGTAAAGGGTGTTCTCTCATCTCCTTCAGAAAGACACTAAAGGTAAAAAAAAATCTTGGAGGATGATATTTAAATAAATGAAGAATCTACCCTAGAAGGGGAAGATTCCTCATATCCTTGTGAAAATGCAGATTTTTTAGTGAATGAGGGTAACTCTAATGAGGAGGTTATTGCTCCTATTGAGGACTATGATGGTTTAATGGGCCAAAGAACACCCTCTTGTGTGAATATTTGTGAGAACAAATTGTGCTTGATAGCACTAATGCCTTTCTAGGTAGAAAACAAAAAATGAGTCAATGAATTAAAGGATCAAATTATAGATTTAAATGTTAGAGCTGAAGAGTTGGAAAATGAGTTAAATACTTTTGGAAGATAAAAGTGTAGTTGGAAACATTTGTTAGTTCTCAATGTATTATCAATAATGGCATAATGAGGTAGTTGATTATGGGCCTAGTTTCTGGACAGAGTAAGCTAAGAAAAAGAGCTAAAATTTGGAAGGGGGCTGATTAGAAACAATTTAAAGCCACTTTGAGCCTTGACTTGGACTGTGACGATAGGAAAGAGTTCCTGCACTAGCTTTCAATAAATTGAGAGCTTCTTACCTATGAATGTTGTATTGGCTAGAGTTATTATGCTAGTGTTGTAAGGGCACCCAATGAATACTTTAATTTTTATCTCTTTTATTCTTGACTTCACCCCTAATGTACAACTAAAAAGTTGATTTTAAATTTGGATTTTATTTTTTCCTTTTGAAACTATAGAAGTACTTGTACATGCTCATAAATGAGAATGGTTGGTAAAAAATTGAAATGAAAGCCTTGAGTGGGAGTTTTCAACATAGGAAAATTTAATGACATGCAATTAATGAGTGTTTTTTACTGTTACAACCTTTTAGGGAGGATTTGGAAATTTCTTAAATATTTTGGGAAGGGACTTTTGTTTTTTTTTGTTTTTTATTGGGAAGAAAAAATAGGGAAGGAAGAGACTCAGGAGAAGAAGAAAATAAAAGGAAGAAAAAGGTATCTTATATGAGAAAAGAGAATAGAGAAACATACAGAGGAAGATAGAGAGTGCACAACAATAAATTTATGAGATGAAGAACGAATCAATTAAAGTTTTTTTTCGCTCAAATCCTATGAATGTATTGTAAATTTTTGTAAGGAATAATGTTTCAGATTGGAAGAAATTAAAATTATTGATACTCAAATATATTTGTACTCTTTGATTGTGTGTGGATTTTTGGGTGAATGGTTATTTCCATAACATGTTACTCTAAATAGGTATGAATGTGTGCTTGTAAATTATTTATATTGTTGTTGGTGAATGTTGTTTTTTTACTAAACCCTTGCTACTTAGTTTTCAGTTGTCCTTGTTGTTTTAGATTATATTCCAAAAAGTTACACTCTATCCTATAGCAACTGACTATATTTTAGTTACTAATCTTCTCATGTAGGATAAGATCTGGGTCTTGCATAACCATTCTGAGTAGGCAACATCTGATGTTCATCATTTGTGAGTATTTGTACATCTACAACTGGGTGGGTGCCATCAACGTGGTATTAGAGCCCATATACAGCTCTAGGAAGTAAGATTTGAGTAGGTATTGGGGTTTATGGGAAACCCTAGTGAGTGGTGACTGTGGGTACATGCCTACAATAAGAGGAAATCATGTTAAGGGAAGCAAGATCCCACCAAGGATAAGAATGTTAGAGGTATCAACACCAGGAAAGATAGATGATGTATTAGAGGCACTTAGAGGTGTCCAAGCTAGGATGGATGCAATAGAATGTGGAATGGCAAGGGGAAAAGAAAATGAAGATACTAATAGTGAATATGAAGAAGTAGAAGCTATAGAACAAGAAGCTAAAAATGCAGATAGAGAAATAGATAGTTGAGAAAGAAGGCTAATAAAAGCTATCTCTAATATTGGAAAAGGAACAAGAATTGACTTGTCAGGCTTCTCAAGAAGCATAGAGCCAGGTGAACTAATTGATTGGATCTCATAAATCAAGTAATATTTTGAGTTTGATGAAGTGGAGGTTCCCAAGAGGGTCATTATCTCGCTCAACCAAAGTTTAAAGACATGTTGCCCTATGGTGGAAAGAGGTGTAGGCTAAGAAATGAAGAAATTGTAGAGATAAATCCACTTCGTGGGACAACATGGTAAGGAAAATGAAAGCCATGCTTCTTCTAGGTAATTATCATCTTGACCTTCCCAAAAAATTGTAGAACTTAAGACAAAGAGGGTTGAGTGTAAAGGACTATACTGAAGAGTTTTATGAAATTTCAATAAGATCAGGGCATAATGAATTAGACCATGAGAAGGTAGCTAGATATATTATTGGACTGAGGTTGAATATTCAAGATGAGTTAAGAATGATGAGACTAAGAACTATAAAAGAGACATATATCAGTATAACCTTAAGGAAAAGGAGATGTTGGAAAGAAAGAAAGGGTCAAGTAAGAGCGGAGGTAGATTTAGCAAAGGAAAGGGACAATAGAAAAAAATATTCAACACCAAAAAATCAAGAGAGCCCTTTCAAGAGTAAAAAAGGAGATGATACAAGAGAAATAGCATACCCTATGAGGGGAATAGGTGGATATGGGAGATGCAAGGATAGGGGTTTTCAAGGAACTTTCTTCACATGTGGGCAGTCAAGCCATAGATTTTATGAATGCCCTCAATGTAGATTAGAAGGATCAAAATAAATAGAGGTTGCAAGTGCACACATAGCCAAAGGGTATATAAAATCCATAGATTTAGGTAGCTAAGTAGATGAACCTAAGAGAGGGTAAACACTTATGATGAAGATAACACTACTCAGCTAACAAAAAGAGAAGATGGACTTGTCCTAAGAAATTTTTTATTTACAACAAAATGTAAAGCGAGTGGAAAATGTTGCAACCTATAATAATAGATAGTGTGAGCATTGATAAGTTCATTTCACTTGAAATTGTCTACTGTAAACAATAAAAATTGTCTCGTTGCCTGTGCGCGATATTTTTACTAACATTTGTCTAAATTAATGAAATAATATTTATTATTTAAATAATTAGAGTCATTCTTTATAAATTTGAATTTGAAACTCATCATTTCCCTTCAATTTCAATAATTGAATAGTTTTAATTAATTATTTAATATTTCGTTAATGTTCTTTCGAGATTCTTAACTATTCTTCTAAAAATTAATTACATAATTTTTATTATTTAATTAATCTCTTTTTCTAAAATTTGATAAAATAATCATATTATTTAATTAAAAATTTTCTTCTTTTTTTTGTCACCAACATGAAATAATTATTTTTAATTATTTAATTGACTGTCTTCTAAAATTAAATGAATGATTAATTTATTTAATTTTTCCATTTCCCCAATGCTAAGTCATCCTTCTAAAAATAAATAAATTACTTAATTTATTTATTCCCTCATATGCACAATTAAATAATTATTTAATTATTTAATTCTAATTATGTTCTCCACTTTCATTCCTCTAACTATCACTAACTAACACTTCTTCTCATAAGTGCAATCAGTTACATTTTGAGTCTTTAGTCAGGCAACCAATTCACTCTTAATTAGCAAGGTTATAATATTCAATTAGCTTTATCAGGGAGCTAGTCAACTATCAATCAACCTTAGTCATTTGCCCAATCAATCTAGTCTGAATTAATATTAGTCATTCATTATCAGTTAGCACGCCCAAATTTAAACCATTCATTGGAGTTCAGGATTCTATAAAAGGAGGGTGATTCCTCATACTTTCTACAACCACGATTCTTGAATCTTTGTGTCATCATATCGAGGAGAAAATCTAAGGGACCACAAAGAAGAGATAAATATAGGAGAAGTATTTATAATTATGTACAATTTAATTTATATTGTTTATTGCTATGGATTATACATGATTGATTATTTTGTTATTCTCTTTTGGATATGAGTAATTTTAAGTATTAGATAGGATCCTTCATGGCTGGGTCTGCTAATTATTATTGTAGGTTATTAAGTTATGATTTTACAACCCCCCTTGATACACTTTTTTATTTGTTTTATTTTGGGGCGTTTGATTTTTGTGTAGTTCTAGATTCTTTCAATGCAACTGAAGATTAATCACCACAATTGAATGATTCTGAGATGTAATTGCATTATTTAGATATGTAATCATTCTAAAATTTGAAGGCGGGATCAAAACTTTGAAGATATTACTCAATGAGTTCGCATCACTTTATAAGTGAGATATATGCAGTTTGGTAACTGTATGATTGTAATAGATATGAGCTATGTTGTAACATATAGAAAATTACATGTATTAATTCTATTACGCAACCATTTCCCCCTTAATATATTGATCCTAAAACACATCAATTCAACTTTCCTTAGGGACACCCCTTAAGGCTTACATAACAAAACATGTTGATTACATAACTTGAATATATATTTTGAGAAAGTATTCTTTTGAAGAAACAAATCCTAAACCAAGAAAGGCTCCATCAAGCTATCTCTTGACCCTCGGAAAGGTGTAGCTTTGAGCTTTGTTCTTAATCTCTCAATCATGAACTCTTGAATCACAACATCTTGAATTATTCAATAATGATTCCTAAGAGATGTGACAGATCTCTATCATTGTCTAGCGACCGTGAAAGGGTACAATTATTGATCATATACTCTAAAGATCACTAGATAGAAATCCATATTGAGTGCAATACAAAATATTTAACCTGTCTCCAAAAAGAATCTTCACAAGACATGCATTCTTCAAATTTATCAGCATTAAAAGCAAAGCAAAAATAGAAAACCAAAAAATTTAAAAAATGCTTCTCATGCAAAACACCGCCCCAAAGTGAGAAGATGACTTGAGATGAGAAAATTCCTCTGTCCTCCAATGCTTCCAACCTCTAAAATGACCCTGTTAGTCCTTGCTCAAAAGTAGCACTAGAGGAGACATTAGAATAATTGAGAGAAGGTTGATAGGTATAGTAAGCTTTTGACCAATCACTCTATCAATAAACACATACTTCAAAGCTTTGAATGGAGACATGTAAATGTATTTAACACTATCCTCTACCAGATACTCTCCATAATCCTTGACATGATAAAATACACACTAACTGAGCAATAAAACATGTTGAAACACAAATCACCAATCACACAATCTCTATAATCTTACATTAATAAACATTATCTTTATTTGCAGAAAGGAATTGTATTTATAATTATTATAGCTCAAAATAATTATAAAATAGTTTACAGCCACTTGCAAGTCTTGGAAGTTCTGCACAAACCTTCTAATACCATAAAAAATCAGAAAGAACACCCACAACCTTATCTAGAATTAATTGGAGCATGCTATACTTCACCACATACTATAAGGAAAATTCAACGAGTAATAACAATTCCAAACTAATTCTATTCAGCCCAAAATATCCATTCCTTAATCCATGTCTTTTCCTTTTGAAATTCACGAACAAAGCTGAGGCAAAATACAAAACTCGGAATAATGAAGAGACAACCTATTCCATTCAAATATCACCCATTCAAATATCACTCGTAAATTTTTTTATTTATTTTTTCTTCAATCACTTCCAATGCCACTTTAAAATTTCCGCTAAAAAATGAGTTTGGTAGGCTCTTTTATCTACTCTAATCGCCATGTAACACACATATTTATTGTTCATCACAACAACAGCACAAATTCACGCCACACAAGAAATTAGATAAGGGAGGCTCCTCATATTGTGACCACACCTAGTATTCAAATGCATATGAACTTCTAGAATCACACCTCGCCTTTTTTTAATTGTTTCAACACTTCTACAGATTTGGACATGTAGTAGAAACCAATGGCATTAGCAATAGATATTCCATAAGTATACATGTTTCAGTATAAAAGCCTTTGAACAAAAAAAACACATTCTCTGAGACGATATAAATGTAGAGTAACTAACTATTGCAATATTCAATAAATATGTGAATATCTCTATGCACATCAAGATAATCTCTCCACACCAATCAAAATTTGGAATGAAGAACAATTGATTAGGGCACTAGAAACAACTCACATTCAAAATTAGCCATGACATGTTGAGCCATCTGAAAAATATATTCACCTCCATAGATTGTGACGATGTTTTCAGAATTGAAGCAAGCAAGTGGCACAAAAATAAGTTGAGTGCTCTCGTAACGATGGTTGTTGTACATTCCTTGAGACGCTACACATGCCTCGAGACATACTTTCATTCTAGTAGAAAATAGTTAATATTTGAACCTTTCATACTTATCATTTCATAAGATTGATAAGTACTCTGATACCAAATGAAGGCGGGCTCAAAACTTTGATGATGTTATTCATTGAGTTCACATCACTTTATTCATGAGATATATGCAGTTTGGTAACTCTATAATTATAACTGATATGATCTGTGTTGTAAGTGATAGACAGTTGTGTGTATCAATCCAATTATGCCAACTGGATATAATTGCCTTTTGGTGTTTTTTTTTTTGTTATTTTGTGTGTTTACAGGGATTCGGAGTAACTGATAGTGAAACAAGGCAATTGTAAGAGATTTTTCATTCCTTATATTTGATTTTTTTTTTTACACTTTTCGAACAAGAAATATGATTGATTATTCTCACTCTATATCATAAATTCCAACAATTATTTTAATAAATTTTGTAAACTTTACACAAGGCAATGGGACAAATCTAAATATTTAGAACACATCCAAGAAACATCCAATTAATAAGAGCTAGTAGATCATTTTCTCTTTTCAATATATAGATGGGGATGGATTTATTATACCATCGTGACTTAAAAAAAGTATGGTAAGTTTAAGATGTCAAGTAGAGTGAACCTTTATTACACCATCGTGATGTATTGTTGTATAATTAACCATGATGCACAATTGATGTTATATATACTTGATGTCATGATTTGGTGATCTTGCAACATTTTATAATGGACATGACAGGTTATAGTTTGATTATGGCATCTTTAGAGATCACGGTCAGGTATTTAGATTGGTTACAATTTGATTGTGACATCTTTAGAGATTGCGATCAGGCATTCAGGTTGGTGAGTATCATAGTTGCATTTGGAATTCATACATTGGCATTCATAAAGTTGCTTAAGTTGATTGATTCATTTGATATGGTTGATATAGATTCATTTGGTGACATTCATGTTTGGTAATGTTGGTAATGTTTATCAATGAGCACTTTAGTGATATTAATATCGTGATCATTGCATCTTTTCATGATGGGTTATGAACTCTTGTCATTTCATAATATATTGATACCTTATTTATCTTGGCTATCAATGTAGATTGATATCTTATCACTAAAAAATTGATAAGTTATTAATAATTTATTCTTATAAAATTGATTAGGCATTGATGACTTATGATTTGCAAAGTATAAGAAATTAAATTTGAAAACATTTAAGAATAAAATTACATGTTTTGAAAAGGGTTTCTTTACCAAATGGTAAAATTTGATATTTTTGATGATCCCATTCATATGATTTTGTTTCTAAATCAATTGACAAAACTAGTGTTTTTGACACATATTACGGCTATATGATCATTGTGGTATCATTGGAAGCAAAGTGCAGATTACTTTATATATGTGACAGGTTGACTATATTTCACAAGACACAAAATATATATCTTCTCATGATTATATGAGCATTCTCTTTTGTGGATATTAGTAAAGTTTGAGAATTGGAAAAAGGGAAGAAGGGATTCAATCTCATCAGTGTTGTGTTAAATGTATAGTCATTTCAAAGGCAATAGAAATGAAGTTACTTTATGTGACTATAAGTTTTGAGCTACATCTTTGAGAAGACGGCAGCCTATAGTCATGTAAAAAGGAACATCTTTTATGTTCCAAAGTTCATTTGTTAACATTTAGTAGAGCTCAAGTTTTATACCCTTGTTCTAGGGCCCGGCACGTGCTAGGGCACGGTCTGACAATGGTAAGAATCACACAGTTTCATTTTGGCTGAGGTAGTTACACTGAGGAGTTGTAGCAAACTTGAACACATGGAAACAACAGTGAAAGAAAGTGGTTGGGATACATGGTTACCAGATATTTCTATGCTTCGATTTGATAGTTTTATGATTTGTTTGGTGACAGACATTCGATTTTACCAAGTGTTTTTCCTTACATTTTTCTCAGTCAGTCTTTTAAAAGTAATTGTTTTAGTTAGTTTTGTAAACCCCAGTTGTTATGTAAATGTCGTATGTTGTTTACTGTCGAAATGTTGGGGTTCGACATCTCTTAGCAATGACGTTTTTTTAAGCATTTTGCATCTGGTCTTTTTGCATTAATAAAATGTGTTCTATTTTATTTTAAACCCAAATACGGGTTCTATCCTCCATTTAAACGTCAAAGCTTTTCATGTTATTCCTGTTCAATTTCTAGTTAAAGGAATAACTACTTGATAAAATATGTTGTATCTTTCTTTGAAATCCTTGTTTTCAAAGTTATGTTCATTTAACCTTGGTTAGGGTTTCAAGGTTTACACAGTTTGGCAGGGGTCTTGTTAACCCGAGTTTGTGAAGTTCATTTTTTTTATTCATAATGTTTATCCTTTCTTATTCGAAAGTCATGGGTTACTCTCTCAAACTCTAGTTTGGTTTTGAAATTGAGTTTGATTTGTTCGATTCTTCATTTGCTAATAAAGAAAATTGTGAGAAAGAGGAGCACAGTTTTGATTGCAACGTGAACATTCAGTTTTAACGATAGTTTTAGTTAAATTTGAAAATCAAGATCATTATAAATATATCATTTTGAGAGAATCATATGAGAGGTACATATACAAAGAATGTATGAAGTGTGGAAAAGAAATATAGTTTGTATGCTGATTCTGAGACTTTGATGTATACTGAACTTAAAGAAGCATTTTGAGAAGAGACAGTCAATCATTATAAACAAATCTATATAATATATTATTGTGTATAGTCATATATATACATAATGATATATTGTATGAGATAATGAGTTTTATGTTGTATTTAAGATTTTGAATCTAAGGTGACGCAAGACCAAAATATGATTAGTAATGAAAAAAAAAATACTTTGAAATGAATTACAAGGATTTGTTAAAGAGATTTTCAATAGTTAATGAGGCATCTTTTTGTCAGTGAGACATTCAGAATAGCTAGTGAGGCACATAACACAGTCAGTGAGATATCAGGTAATGAGGCCTTGCAACAGAAAGTTTTTCAGATAAAGTGAGGTATTTCGAGTAGTTTTATTCCTCAGAGGGTTTCTATTAAAGAAATTACTTGTGTTATTTGTCACTGACGTGTTCGATTCTAATGTTCATGTATTTATCATATGTTATTCAGTTTTAAAGTTGTTTCAAGTTCATGAACACATATTCTTTATGAATCATTGTTCTAAAATGATACTTTTTGATTGATCATGTTAAAGAATTGAGTTGATCAAAGTTCTCGATGTCCACATAGATATTATGTTTTCAAGTTTTTAAAAGACTATTTTAATATCATTTGAAATTTTATATACCACTGATTCATCCCCCCTCTCAGTGGTATTGTACTCCAACATCTTTTCCTTTTGAAATATGTGTATCATCTCTTTTGTCAGTAAAAGTTTGACTATGGCTAAATTTCATATTGTGAATATACATTTACTACAAACACAAAATTATTGGTCTGACTGATAATCTTGTAAAATCAAATGCTTCATTTTTAATAAACTAACTCCTACACATCTATAAATATAAATTTTACATAATATTACACACCTTATACATTAACTAATAGAGTGCAAAGATTTATTTGCATGATATTATTCTTAGTGTAAAATGAAATTATTGTTTGCCACTACATAATTTCTTAAATCTGGTTTTGTCATATGTTCAAAATAAATAGCATTTATTAAAATAGAATAGACTAGTAACATATATAAGAAAATCTGGTGGCAGGGTCTCTTGATTAGGAAATCCACTATATTTCAAATTTTCACTTTATTACAACAATTGTATGGTTTGTATCTATAATTATTGTTCGTATTACATTTTTTATTTAATTTTACTGATTAAATGATAGAAAGTGATAGAGTAGAAAGTGATTATAGAGAACCACCCACAAAGTATAATCAGATTATATTTACAATATTGGAAGTAAGAATTAAAAATCCGAACCAAACAAAATCATGACTTCGGAACTAATCTGTAAAACAAGAGTACACCACACTCACTGTTTAAATTCTCTTTAAGTGCGCTCGAGCTGGAGTAGTACTAGGATGGGTAACCTCTTGGGAAGTCATGGTGCTTCACCTCTGTGACCATCACCTAAATACAATGAGTGCTAAGTGTTCCATTCATTCTCATGAGAGATGACTTCTCGTGAACTACTACCCATAAAACATAGATCAATAAGTTTGACTCAAAAACTACACTGTTAAATCCTAATAGCAATATCACAATCTCTCTAACGTAAAACTCAAATTTATATCTCCTATGCTTAGAAATAGCTATCCAAATCCTAAGATATACTAAAGCATCCATTATGATATATAAAGAAACATTGTTCCCATCCTAAAAACTGAATAGTCATTTCTCCTTTGATTTGAAGGTCCTCAAAGGGCTTTTCTCATCAAGCGCTTGCCACATACCATATTCAGTATCCAAAGTGCAACGGTTAAACATGCTCCACGCTACACTATCGTACTTCATCATAACACCACCTGCACCAATAATCTCCGGGAAATCTTCTTGTTGACAGCAATCTCCTTCAACTCTATCCATTTGCCTCTTTGCAGAATCCACTTCTATGGGAAGAGGACTATTGTGAGGATCTGAACTTGTCGACGAGCAACTGGTTGAGGATATTGCGGAGTCGCAGGACACGTGGGCAACTTCAGCTGAAGATTGGAATGAAAGAGCGAGTGGACATGCACGAAAAAGAGGAGTATTGGGCTTGATTAAGCCTATTTCTTCCATGAGTTCTCTCATTATATTGCATACACGCCCCTCGTCTATATTATCTATAAAATCCTCCTCCAACTCTATATATTCAACTATCCATGAATCAGATCGAGGCTTTTTCTGCTGATCAGGCTTGGTATTCTCATGCCCATCTTCCCTACCTCGTTTACAAACACAAACAGCCTCTTCATTCAGCTCTTTCATGATAAAAACAGCTCACTCTAAGAAGGAAATGAAATCTGGTTTTAATAACACATTCTAAGTTTAGATTTATTTACATAGCTCAGTTGAATACGTGGTCACAAATAAGAACATATGAATTTGTAATCATCTAAAAAAGAGAATACATGATCTTAAACAAGATTCGATTTTAATAACACTTAAAATTTTAATTTGTTCAAATGACACATCTTAATACACGTCTCAAGTTGTATTTTGATAACTGAACTATCAAAAACATAATCAGATTTTGATATCTTCGTATATATGTTGGGATATATACGAAGCCCAACAAAACTTCACCGTCTTTGAGTGGGCATTGTTGAACTTAATGGACGATAGGAACAATAGAAAGAGAAAGAGAACTGATTGATAGAGATTTGCAAACAGACAACTGACAAAATATGGAACGGTAGTTTCTCTATTCAAGTACGTGGGTGTATCTTCTAACACGTAAAAAGTTTACACAATAATGATATATATTTGAACATTTCAATCTTAATCTTAATATTGGATAGATACTTGCGCCCTTTTCTCTCAACTAACTATAATGGCGTTTTCTCAAAATATATATTTATAATTGTTACTCCAAACCAAGCAATAAATTGAGATATTTATATTTATAATTGTTACTGCAAACACTTGAGACATTATTCTTTCACAATTTCTTTATATTTGTTTGAGAAAATGTCTCTCCTTGCTCCTTAAAGCTAATTTAAATTTTGTTGTCAAACAAAAAATAGATTTAAAATAGGCTTTATAGCTGTATGTTCTCAGAAAATATCTCCTTCAAACACATCTCACCAATACTTATGAAAAGACATAAAATTTATTGCTATTCTATGATGGTAAGTGTACTGATATATAGTTAGGAAGGTATTATTCATGAAATTTGTATCAATGGAAGTTCTTATCAGCAACAGCATTCAATACTCTCCTCATTACGACGTTTCATCTTCTTCCCTGACCATAATAATTTTGAGTACTTTCTTCAATTTGCCCTGATTTGAATTTTAAAAATATGATTTGCGTTTGGTCAGATCTGCAATCTCAGCTTGGATTTCATCTTCTAGAGCTTGGTAAGCACGGGACACTCTTTATTATTCTTGTATGGAAAAGTCTTTGAGCGTATTCTTTTTCTATTAGCACTCCTACGAGACTTAACGTGTGGTTTATTGTCTATTTTGAAAAATTCTTTGCAAACACTTATCAAACGATTGCAATGCCATAGATGACGAGGGAGCTCTTCACGCCTAATTAAATTTTATATAACAGCTTTTCAATGTTTCAACGGCTACTAAAGCATCCATAGGTGCATGGGAAAGGCCACTAGGTGTAGGTGTTTATATAGCAAGATACTAAAGAATGATAAAAGAGTATGCCAAAAACCATATTATTCCATTATGGCAATCACTTTTTAAAAAGGTTTATAGTAAAAAGTGGTTGATTCCCATATACAATTTTAAAGTGTGCATTATAAAGTTTTTATTAATAGAGATTTTAAAAATAAAAAATTAGGTTGTAATAAGTAGTGTTGTAAATGATCACTAGTTTATAAAATTATTATTAAATATAATTATGTAATATATTTGAAGTGACTCGTTCATCATGAGATGTCAACTAATCGTGCATAATAAATGATACTAAACAAATCTAAATCGACAATAGATTTAACAATAGTAGCAAAGCTTAATTTATAGATTTATAGTAAAAGGCAAACTCATGACAATAACTTACCTCAAGCTAGACAGCTTCCCATAACAAGAAACATACTACCTACATTCCATTGACAATGGAAGGAAACAAACATGGCTAGAGAAGTGATTACAAAAATGCCAATGAACAATACAAGCATGTTGTGACTTGTACCATATCGCAAAACTTGACTCATTAGGTATGAGGTGCTCTCAAAATGGTTGAGAAAATATTACATGTGTGAGAACTCCCATACTAACTTCTAAACGTGAGCTTGAATCTAAAATTAAACAAAGGAATTCCCAAAGAATATTTTAGTTAAAGAAAAACTATAGCTAATATTTTCCTAAGATCATGTAACATGCTTTCTAGATTCCCATAACTATAAAGGAATAACTAATCTCAAAAAAGTCCCAAAGTTTAATATTGTACCTTGGAAAGGGGATTATATCCTAAAAAAACCAAAGAAGAGAAACAAAATATGAGTCTAGTGCTAAGAAAATTGTGCACATGGATAAGACTAGGAGTTTGAGAGAAACTTAAGTCGGTAGCAAGATGGACATTAGGGAACTGAGAAAGCCAAAGAGTAAAATTTCTTGTCCAAGAGATGAACCCAACCATTATGAGCATCAGAAAATAAAATCATTGCAAGGCTCTAGTTTTTCCAAAGTTTTAGAAGTTGAAAAACCCAAGTGCAAAAGGAAAACCAAAGACCTCACCATAAATTGAGCTTTGACGACATTAGATCTAATATATTGATAATATGATAGAGAAATATAGGTGTATAATTAATAGCATACTCATTATGATTCCAATGCCAATCTTTCCACCAAGTGCGTCTGGCAATGACCTTTGTCTTGTGTAACTATAACACAAAAAAGCATGTACCCTTGAAATTTCATATCATGTTTTCAACCTAATTTTCTCCATTCTTGTAGTTCATACTTTATGTTTCTTTTAGCACAAATCTTGGCCTATCTCCCCATGACCAAGGACTTCCAAGATAATATTATTCTTTCTTCTCTTCAAAGATCACATACCGAATGAAAGAGGATTTCTCCAAGATTAGCATGACATGTATATATTCATGTGATGCTTAACTTTGCAAACATTATTTTAATTTTAAACCACTAGTGTCCTGGTTAGTTGGATTTTAACCACTGATTCAAATTCCTACCTATTAAAGTATTACCCTTTTCATGTGAATGTGAATGTGATAAACATATTTTAGATATCTCCAATTTTCATAATCTCTTTAGTAATATTTGTCACTTGAAAACTACAGAACAAGACTAAAGAGCTATTTTTGTTAGAGAAATCTCTCCTTAATAGCCTTAGTTTAAAACACATTATTGTACTTCTAATAAATCCTTTTTAAATATCTCACCATTTCTCTCTTACATTAAGAATTTCATATTATTGTTCTTGTTACATTTGGATAGTGTTTCTACAATTTTTATATTACATATTGTAAATTCTATTTTCAAAAAAATCATAACTCATTTATCAATAGACACACTATAGTATTCTTCCCCATAGCCTATGATTGGTATTCATAGATTTATTTGTTTATCACTAAACTAAATTACTATATGTGCAGAGGATAAGATCATAATCAGTAATTTAATATTCTATTTATCATTGGCTAAATTTATGGGGGTTGGAAGACCAATATAAGGGCTTGAACACTCTTGGAAGGATCTTAATATTACCTAATCATTTTGTTCATTTCAATATCTTTGAATATTTAAAAAATTTCAATCGAATAGAAGCTTTACAATTATTTTTGTATGTGTTTCTTATTACTATTCTTCATTTAAAGCAACGTAAATCTTATTATTATATTAGACTATAGTACCATAGGAGATATTATTTAGGTGGTTATTATTTGGGAACTCCTTTAGGGTCCATAGCTTATGTCCTCCATTACTTTGAGATCACTTCCTTATTTCTCTTTAATTCTATGGTCATTTAGACACTTGTCTCATATTATGTCCAAGACTACTTTATTGATAAGCAAAAATATATGTTATTGGTGGGGGGTTATGATCTTCTGTGGAGCTATTCTCATGGAGGGCCTCTTCACATTCAACAAAATTAGAGTATACCTTGTGATTTTCTGTGTCTTTGACACTTCTCTATATTACTTACAAAATGATAACCCAATGTCCATGAAAGAGGTAGTCAATAACAACCGTTTAGTGTTGGGATCTATATTCATAGTCAACATTTGCATAGCCTCCATGTTCTACACTTCCTCTTGGGCCACATTCCTTATTAATTACCACCCTATCCTATAGTTACACCATCCATCACCTAGGTGATCAAAGGACACTTGGCTCCTCTTCTAGCTTATTAGCCTTTGGTTAATTTTCTATTGTATCTTATTAGATTCTTTTTTATATTTTTGGCCTACTTTGAATGTATAGACATTCATCGTATAGCTTCTCAGCTATGTTATCTCAAATGTACTTTTATTTTTATATTCAAATAAAATGATCAAGTTTTAACACCTTATATATAAACATATCTTTCTATTTCTCATCTTTTTATATTTTTGTCAGTTGTAGTACTATCAATATGTTCCCATTTTTAGCTGTGTATAATATGTTAGAAACTACATCAAAATAAAGTACTTTTTCTAATTTTATTAGCATTATAGTAAACCAAACATATGAAACCTCATATGTTTTGTATTAGGAAAGTGCAAGAAATCCATTTATGTTGAATCTACTTCTACGAACATTTTTTCTTTTAATGACACATATTGAAAAGAATATTCACACATGTTAGATGTTTTTCTTTATGATTTCATACATCTTAATTCCTCCTCTTATTAATCAGAAATTATTCTAAAAAAATGATGATGAAAATTTAGATTTATATCTCTATAGAATAGTTTTGAAAATAAAAAAATATTGTTGATCTTCATCAAGCTTACCAAAACCTTTTTGGCCAGTAATAATTATCCAAACTATTCATAATGTGCCTCAAGCTTTAGATCATTCACACAAATTATTAAATCAATAGCTATTATGGTTATTCATTCTGAATTAGTAATCCACATGTACAATACTGAAAGAAAGAAATATTCCAATCCCTTGCTACTTCCTTTTCTTACTTCTTCTACTTTATTGAAAACTTTAAATTACTTGCATTCCTTGAAATATTATTGGAGACTCTGAACTTTTGAAGTTTCTCTATGGAAGTCAATCTAAGATCTTTCCTTAGGAGATTATAAAATTGTTTCCTACATATCATGGCACAGTCTAGTAATCTTATGTATATATACATAGATACATAGATAAAGACATGCACATGTACACACATATATGTAGTCGACTTACACATTATGATTGGTGATTCAAAACTTTCAATTTGGTATATTAAATACAAAAATAACAATTTTGGCATGAATTTGAGCAAGAAATTAAAATGAATAGTGCAAAAATATTGATTAAAGACGAGGAAATCGACTTCTCCTACTCAGTTGATGATCCTTTTTTCTTGTTTGGCATCGATGGAAACTCCCTTTCTCCTACCCGACACATTTTGATGGAGAATAACATTGTTATGACTGTATGTGGGAAACTTTTTATTGACATTGATGATGGTGCATTCCATGATGTACTATGTGTTCCATCTTTGTCCTCTAACCATCTCTCTATCTATCAGATTACTCACAGTGGGACAGGGAAGACAGTTGAGTTCACACGAGATTCAATACACATCAAAGACAATGAGACAAACAATATTGTTGCAATAGGGACAGTTGATCATTCTTCCCGCTTGTACTCTTTCTCTCATTTTAGTCCACTATCTCCACTATCAGAGTCTCGATCTCTTTTTTCATCAGAGCTTATTGAGGTGAATTTGGGTCACTTGAACTTATGTGTTGTTCCTGAGATCAATGTTATGTCTTTTACACTACCACCTCCTGTTGTGTTTACATTTGTTCAGCATGATTCCTCTTTAGCATTACCTGACATTGTCACTCCTTGCATCAAGCCACCTACTCTAGTTGTTGAGGATATATCTGAGGACATTCATCTGTTCTTAGATGATAGATTCAACACATTTATTGGCCCACCTTCATTGGAGATTCCATTACAGGAGTTTCATGTGTTCTCTTTTGAGCATCACCTAGACCTTCCAATTTCTCCTCACATTCATGGGTTTCCTCTTCCTTGTCGAGTAACTTTATTTCTTCTACATTGGAGCCACATTGGTCTGATCATCAACATAGAGGTTCTATCATTTTGGGGGGCTTTGGAGTCTCAATCCTTGCTCATGGGGGGTTGCTTGTACTTATGGTTTTGAGAGTGTCTTCAGCCATTTCATTTCTATATGCTTTTTCCATCTCTTTTTAATGGAATATATTTTTTCCCATGTGGTTCTCTCTATTTCTCCACTTTACAAAGATTTGGTTGTGATTGGGTACCTGATTAGGCCTTGTTATTGGGACCTAAATTTCCTGCTTTTAGTAGTTGGTTCTAGTTTTTTTAGCTTCTCCCTAAGTTTATCTTAAGGGGGGGGGGGGTGTAAGAGTAAAAAGATATCTTCACTTATTAATTAAATCATTATTGATTTAATTATTTCGTCACTTTTTATCTCTAGTTCACTTAAGCTAAACTTTAGGCATTTAATAATTAATTCTTTTATTAATTATTGATGCAACCTAGGTTTCTCCCTTTAAGGGATTTTCAATCTCCTTTATAAGGATTGATCTCTTTGTAATTATCATTCCCTCTTTGACTAAATATTTCATCTTTAAGATCATTCTGAGTTTTGTCTCCATTCTTTGATTTTGTAACAGATTATTTGCATACAATGGATCTTGGTGATTGAATTATTTTTGCTTGTACTCTTTCTTGCATTTTGGTCCACCATCTCCACTATCAGAGTCTCGCTCTCTATTTTCATGAGAGCCTATTGAGGTGAAATTATAACACTCTTGTCATTTCATAAGATATTGATACCTCATTTATCTTGGTTATCAATATAGATAGATATCTTATCATTAAAATATTGATAAGTTATCAATAATTTATTCTTACAAGATTGATTAGGTGTTGATGACTTGTGATTTGCAAAGTATAAGGAGTTAAAATTTTAGAACATTTGAGAATAAAATTACATGTTTTGAAAAGGGTTTCTTTACCAGATGGTTAAAGTTGATATTTGTGATGATCATATTCATATGATTCTCCTTCTAAATAAATTGACAAAACTACTTGTGTTTTTTACACATATTACGGTTATATTATCATCGTGATATCAATGGAAGAAAAGTACATATTACTTTATATATGTGGCATGTTGACTATATTTTTCAAGACACAAACTATATATCTTCTCACATGATAGGAGCATTCTTCTCTTTTGTGGATATTAGTAAAGTTTGAAAATTTAAATTAAAAAAGAAGAAGAAGGGATTCAACTATGGTGTTAAATGGATAGTCATTACAAAGACAATAGAAAGGAAGTTACTTTATGTGACTATAAGTTTTGAGCTACTAAATTACACCTTTGAGAAGATTGCAGCCTATAGTCATGTAAAAAGGAACATATTTTTGTTCCAAAATTAATTCGTTGACATTTAGTAGAACTCAAGTTTTATGCCCTTGTTCTACGACATGTTTTGAAAATGATAAGAATCATACAATTTCGTTTTGGCTAAGGTAGTTACATTAAGGAGTTGTAGCAAACTTGAACACATGGAAATGACAGTGAAAGAAAGTGGTTGGGATACATGGTTACCAGATATTTCTATGCTTTGATTTGATATAGTTTTATGATAGTTGGGGTATGATTTGTTTGGTGGCAAACATTCGATGTTACCAAGTGTTTTTCCTTTCATTTTTCTCAGTCACTCTTTTAAAAGTAATTGTTTAAGTTAGCTTTGTAAACCCCAGTTGTTATGTCAATGTCATATGTTGTTTACTATCTAAATTTTGGGGCTCAGCATCTATTAGCAATGACATTTTTTTAATGGTTTTTCATCTGATCTTTTTGCATTGATAAAAAAAAATCTTTTTTCCTTTTAAACCCAAATACAGATTTTATCCTCCATTTAACTATCAAATCTTTTCATTTTTTTTATTACGGTAAAAACAAGTTTTGAAGGGGCCCCGAAACCCTATTACAAAAGAGAAGAGAGATAAGCATGAAGACCGAAAGAACAACTAGATACCCCAAGGAGAGGAGCAGGATACAAAGGGACAACTCCCAAATTTAGCAATAAGCACCTACATTACAAAAAGCAAAAAATGCTGCAAGAAAAATAGAGAAAGAAAGCCACCAGCACCGAGGTCAAGACATAGTCTTCAAGAAGCTCTCGGAGTCCTCTAGATGAGTTTGCATGGTCTTCACATTATCTTTCAGCCTCTGAATGTCCTGATCATCAACCTTATGCTTCTTTGACCTAGTACGGGTACCAGGTCCCATTTGCTGGGTAGGTTCAGTAAGGTCAATAGTATCTTTGTTTCCTTCCAGCATTTTACTCAGAGTATTCAAGTTCTCCAGAGTAGACTTCATACCTGTATTAACCAGGCTAAGCAAATGTTTTAACATTTCCTCATTCCTTCTTGTCTTCTCCTAGATAGGTCTTGGAATAACCTTGGATTGTCAAATGTTTTAACATTTCCTCTTTCCTGCTTGTTATTCCTGTTTAATTTCTAGTTAAAGGAATAACTACTTGATAAAATATGTTGTATCTTTTCTTTGAAATCCTTGTTTTCAAAGTTATGTTCATTTAACCTTGGTTAGGGTTTCAAGGTTTACACAGTTTGGCAGGGATCTTGTTAACCCGAAGTTGTGGAGTTCTTTTTTTTATTCATTATGTTTATCGTTTCTTATTGGAAGGTCTTGGATTACTCTCTCAGACTCTAGTTTGGTTTTGATACTGAGTTTGATCTGTTTGGTTCTTCATTTGCTAACAAAGAAAATTGTGATTAAGAGGAGTACAGTTTTGATTGCAACGTGAACATTCAGTTTTAAGGATAGTTTTATTTCAATTTGAAAATCAAGATCATTATAAATATATTATATTGAGAGGTACATATACAAAGAATGTATGAAGTGTGAAAAAGAAATATAGTTTGTATAATGATTCTGAGACTTTGATGTATACTAAACTTAAAGAAGCATTTCTAAGAAGAGACGGTCAATCATTATAAACAAATCTATATAATGTATTATTGTGTATAGAGTCATATATATACATAATGATATATTGTATGAGATATTGAGTTTTATGTTGTATGTAAGTGTTGGAAATATTCAGGACTAACCAAGTTACTGAGAGGGGAGGGGTGAATCAGTAACACTTAGAACTTTAAAACATTTCTGCACTTTTATATTTTTTAACCATTCATTCATCTAAGCATGAAAATGT
>MU226115.1:107440-126523 GCA_018584345.1 Thuja plicata
TAAAGAGCCTTTTTCTGGTTCTTTTCAACATCTGAATATCATGACTTGAAACCACCATTCTGCCTGAGAAAGAAACATCCGTTGAAGTTTAGGTCTCTGCCGGGTTAGGATCTACAACCTACCCAAAACAATGAAACTCTGATAACAACCCACCTGGACATCAGACTGACCAGACCAACATGACATGACCATATGACTCCAATATTGCAAAAAAAAATGGGTGACTGAAAGTCAGACAACATGGCCTTTGGTTGGGAACTTTTTATTTGTTCCCTTGGGTTGGGGAGGTGTTGTTCTCTCTTCCTCTCATTGTTTAGGGTTCTGGGGTTCCTTCAAAACCAGCTTTTGTGGGCATGTGTTGGCCTATTTTTTTTTTAGGTTTTGTCTCTCTTGGCTGGGCTTTATTTCTGATCTTTCGCTTTGAATCGGGTTTTAGGAACCCAGCAAAACCTATTTTCCTTAATCAAAAACTTGTCGTCCCCTCAATCCTTATTTTTTTTATTCTTCCAAAATTCCCTCTAGTTAAGCAATGATTTTTCCTTTTTGCATGCACGCACTGCTCCTATTATCATGTCAAATCCTTTCTTATTACTCCTGCCCCAAACAATGCGTTTCTTTTTTATTTAACTACTATTTTTCCCTCTCCAAGGTGGGCTCTCCTCTTTAACTATGTTGCCTTCTCCTCTGGTCCTATGCGTTGTGTTCTCCCTCCTTTTTTTTTAATTACAGCTACCTCTCTTTATAGAGGGCCCAAGAAGTTTCCCACCGACTCCTCAAAAGTCAACAAAAGGCACAGAAGAAATCAAATCCTCTAGATTTGTTGATGGATTGCAGGAGGATTCCAAATTTAGTTATAATATGGACGGTTGGATGTTTAGAACAATTATCTACTAGCTTCCAGTTACTCCACGTATCATCCTTAGCAGATATTGCTAGAAGAGGGATGTGACATCCTTCCACACTCAAGAAGTTCATCATCCATGAATGAATCGATCAGAATTTGCAATCATATCCAAGAAAATAAAGAATTTCACATTTAACATGGTTAATAATTCTAGTTCCATTGTTCAAGATAATGCATTTTTACCATAAAATCAACAAGTTTAGAAAATTTACTTTCATATTCAAATCAACTTTTAAATCTCCACACACACCATGCATTTACCATTTGAGATAGAGTTAGAAACAAAATTCATTTATCTAAAGCAAGTATAAAAATAAAATACTACGTGGTGTGTGAAAACCCAGATTTTTCCGATCAACCATTACCAAAAAGATAAACTTCTCTTTTTGAAACACACCCCCGACTTCAATCTTGTCAAATCCATCAAACCACTAGATTGATCATCAGTAGGTTAGTCCACAAATCCAAAACCATATTTAAATAACGTGCAATGTAATTCACATATTAACATATTTACTTCCATAATATCCATAATAATGTCTAACATGTCGAACATAATCATAAAGCATAAGGACCTTGGTCATAAGTATCCGACCAAGTCATCAAGTCCAAATTGTCGCTATGAGTCCAAAACAAAAAGAGTCTATGAAATCAGCTATGACAGCCCAATGTCTAATGCAACACATAATAGTAGCAATGTCTAAGCCTGTAACATGAGTAACTAAAAAATAAGAACATATATATGTCTAATCAAAAAGTTGCGGAAAAGATCTATGCATGTCTTCTACATCCTCCCAAGTAGCATTGTCAATAGAGAATTGGTTCCATTGAACCTTATACTGCAACACATCTTTTTCATGCACCCTAATGGTACGCTGATCAATGAGGCGGGTAGGCTCCACTAGCACCACCCCCACATCCTGCACCTGTAATGCATTCCAATAAAGGATATGAGATGCATCTGGATGATAGGGTTTCAACAAAGAAACATGAAATATATTATGGATTCAGGCTAGAGTGAGCAGTAAAGCAATTTTGTAAGCAACGAGGTTGATAACCTCCAAAATATCAAATGGACCCACATATCTCGGTGCAATCTTTGATGACTTTCCAAAATAAATAGAGATCTTATGTGGTCTCACATGCAAGAATACTTTGTCCCCTTCCTGGAACTACCTGAAAGTGTGGTTCCTATCCACATAACTCTTCTGACGATCCGCTGCTTCTTTCAATCGAGCAAGAATCAGATTCATCTGATCTTCCATCTCTCTCAATAATTTAGGACCAATAATGATCCTGTCTTCCACTCTATCCCAACTAATGGGAGTGCGAAACTTCTGTCCATATAGTGCCTCAAATGGTGCCATTCCCAATGAAGCATGGTAAGAGTTGTTATAGGAAAACTCTACCAATGGAAGATACTCCTCCCACTTGTATTTCTGATCCATGCAATACATCCAAAGTAAATCCTCAACAACTTGATTTAATCTCTCTGTTTTCCCATCCGTTTTGAGGATGATAGGCTATGCTAAAATTTAGCTGTGTACCCAAGAAAGCATTCAAGTTTGTCCAAAACCTTGATGTCATCTGTATATCTCTATCAGATGTAATAGTCTCTGGTACACCATGCAGTCTAAAAATCTCCTGAATAAACTTCTTCACCAAAGCCAAAGATCCATCTCTCAAACTCGATGGAATAAAATGGGCTACCTTGGTTAGTTTGTCAACAAATACCAAGATTACATCATGCCTGCATCGTGTCATGGGTAAACCTTGGATAAAATCCATACTGATGACTTGTCATTTGTATTCTGGAATATCATGTGGGTATAAAAGTCCTACTGGGTGGACATGCTCAGCCTTAACTCATTGGCATTCTAAATACTAGGCTACATAAGCTATGACATCATGCTTAAGCCCTAGCCAAGAGTACAGTGGCCTAAAATCGACAATCATCTTGTTTACCCCTAGATGTCCTACAAATGGAGTGGAGTGCATCTCCTCAAGTGCTACCTTCATCAACTCTTCTGTTATGCCTTGCATCCCCGTCCCTACATTTTGTGTGCAAAATGTTGGGTCCCCCCTTTTTTTCTTTTGTTTGTTTTTGCTTCCGGCTCTTTCCTTGTCTTTTTTTTATTTTGTTTTCTTTCTCCAGGGTTTTCTTCCCCATTTCTGTGTTTTGTTTGTTTGGTCTTTTGTCTCCGAGACTCCGCTCTCAGAGGTCGTTCTTTGTTGAGAACCAGACTCCGGACTCTAGAATTCTTTGCCACGATGTTCTTAAGGTTATTGTCGCGGGAAATCCCCGGGTCTGGGGTCCAGAGGTTTTCTTGTCTGGAGATTGCCAGAAGGTGGTGGACTACCTTTTTACCATGGGTATAAATAGAACTTATCTGTCACTTTCACATTTACCACGATTAAAACACTCGAGCACTCAGAGCAATTTTAGAGCGATTACAAAGCAATTTGCAGAGAGTTAGCAATAATCAGTGCTTAACACTTCCATCATTTTCAGGTGATTATGGGTGCTTCATGGTGGCAGGTTGTGACCATTTGACAACTGTAGCTATTGCAGAGCTCCTGTGGTAACTTCCTCCTTTCCTCCACCTTTCAACATTCTTAGGTTGGTGTTTCTGTTCCCGCCTTTTTGTTTTCTCCTGGTTTGTTTGGTGTTTCTTTCATTGCTTGTTTGTTTGTTGTCTTTCTATTTTGTTTGTTTCCTATTTTCTGATTTTTTCGCCCGTTGGTGGGTCAGCTCTGCTAGAGAGTTGTCTGCCCTCTACGCAGAAGTGGTCGGTTTGTAGATTATGTAGATAGATGTTTATACTTTGCCTTGCCTGGTTTCCTGCGGACATTGTTCTGCGATGTATATTTGTGTACATTTGTGTATATTTGGTGTATATCCTTCCATTCCCATGTATATATCCCTTGGCTTGCATGTATATCCTTTTGGGTGGCTTGGCAAGGTGGTCAAGTCGCCTGTGTTGTTGGTTTTCCGCCCATGAACTCATTTTGGGTCAGAAAACCACCTGTTTGAAACTTGGCTCTCGGATGGTTTCAAATAGGTGGTTTTCTCTCTCTTCCATAAAACCAGTCAGACCCTCATTTATATCCCATGTGCACAATCAATTCCAGCTAAGTGGCCTTCACTTTTCATGCGTTCGGACAGTTGGCTCCGCCGTCATCACCATAACTCCTATTTAATACCCTTGCACATGGTGCCCATGTGGGCTTGATGACTTTCCTTTTTACACGCCCTCACCAATGGTCAGATCTCCAGGCTTCGGGTCTCCCACCATCATCCATCCCGTGTCTTTGCCAAGTGTGATAAAATCTCTGGACCTGGATGTTTAGTCATAATCTTAAAGTTCGTGTGATGTGTGTGCTTTTCGGTTATTTTTGAATGAAACTAACTTTTCAGGAAAAGAAAGCATCACAGTGGTAAGATCTCCGGACCCTGGAATATTTATTTGGTTAATACATTCTGACAGTCACTTCGCTTTGCAGGTTTCTGGAGTCCATTTCCCAAGCATGTCTAAAGTATCTGCATCCTCTCCACCCGAAATTCTAGAGCTCCCTTTCGAGGCAGCCACTAGGGCGGCAGTAAAATCCAAAATGGAGAAGGCCCTAGAGAAGATGCCCCTGATGATGAAGTTCGTGCAAGATAGTGTCATTATGGGTTCAAAGATTGAGTCTGAAGTCAAACTTATTACTGACACCAGCGTCGGGACATGGCTAGAAATGTAGGCCTTAGTAAAAATAATGCACATCCAGCGCCAGGTTGGAGATCAGCTAGCAATCAATGTTGAAAACTTTGGAATCCTCAAGGTGGCTTGTTTCCTGTGCTCTGTACAATCTCCAGAGCTGATCTTGACACTGGCTACCAATTACAACTCTTATGTTCGGGCTGTTATGCTCACAGCCACGGAACCAACCGGATACCCTACTCCTCTGGTATCCCTTGACCCAGTCACATTCCAAGCAGGTCTGGGAATCCCACAATTTGCCAAGGCCTTGGTGGTTACAAGGATAGATGCCTTGACCCAATTTACATAGCTGGAGGACGCCGCCTGGGTATACATGAATACCCATTGGCTCAAGGTTCCAAAGAGGGACCCCAAGAGAATGAAGATAGAGATTCCCCGCTCTGAGATCAAGGAGAGCATTCAGATGGGAATGATAGCGTTGGCCCAGGTCTTTGGGCAGCCCACCGCCCAATAATTTTCTAAATGGATATATTACTTCCTCCTCGGCATCTCCACCAAGGGAGGATACTTCGACTGGGCAACAATAATTTCCAACCATGTCGACTCCCAGTTCCTTCAACTAAATAGGAAGAAATTTTTTTACATGTTTTCCTATGTTTTATGGGCCCTAGTCCAGCAGAGGCCCCATGCCCATGGCCTACTCACAGACGGTGTGCTTGGGATTGGCCTGGGATAAAAGGCACCATGGGACCATTTCCCACAAGTTCAATGGGAGGCCAACTTCCCTAGTTTTTTCCAGGTAAATAATGCGTTCATTTATTATCATCTGCTCACACCCATTCGGGACGCAGGATACCACCTATCCTCAGAGGCGATGAATTTGGTCCATAGTAATGGGCACTACTATATCCAGTTCCAACAACACACCTACATCAGGGTCACCGAATTCTCTGGGAAACCCTACTTGTTGCCCAAACCCTGTGGGGACAAGATCGTACTCTTGGAATACTGCAGGCAAATGATGGAGGTGCATGCCCTCTTTTCCTTTAAAAAGATACCCAACATTCCATTCCCAATCACTTGTGGGAACTACATGTGCAGCCTAGCCATTGCAAAGGAGGCAGACAATGAATTGAAAAGCTACAACTTGGAAGAATTTTATCTGGCGTGAAAAAATTTTGATCCGCATGGAAAGATTGCAATGACACTGCCCCGGGCTTCAGAGCCCCATCACATCCATATGGAGGATTTTTGGGAAGATTTCCAAGATGACGTGGAGGTGCAGAGCCAGCACTACGTCAAAATGACAGCCAGCATGATGCAAAAGTTGAAGCTTCAGAGGTTCCCGACGGACTTCTCAGATGCCGCCCCCACTATCGATCCCTAGTACAAGGCAAAGCGGATCGATACAAAGACTCTTCCACTGGTAAACTGGGACAGCCAAGAAGGGCCTACAATTGAGGACTTCACTCGAGAGGTGGTCGAGCAAAGTCATGCCTATTTTTAAAAGGTGTGCCCCGAAAGTACCCGTCGAGCAGCCCATCTAACACTAAAATTGACTCCAGAGGCGGGGACTTCTTCACAGAGAGTAGACAAAGGGAAAGAGATAGATATGACCCCTCCTGCGCAAGAAGGCCCCATCAAATAAAAAATAAAACAATCAGTGGCAGCCTCCTAGCAGATGAGGGAGAAGTTAATAACGCGGCTGGCTACCTTAACGCTCATGGCCGGGCCAATTCGTCCCTCTTCCTCTTCGTCACTAGTAGCCTTAATGGTAAAGGCAACGGGGGTGGATCCCATAGAGGTGGTAGCAATAAGGGATGCGGGGCCACCTTTGGTTACCTGAAGAAAGAAAAGGCTCAACAAAAAGCCTAAGGCAGAGATGGGGTTGGGAACATCCCAGGCCCAACAAGTAGAAATCCTCTCTTCCTGTTCCTCGGAGCTGGAGAAGGAAATAGAGCCTGCAAAAGTCCCATCCAGTCCCCCTCTGTAGGAGAAATTTGATGTCTTTGCAACTGACGAGTTTGGAAACTTGCAGGGGGACGCCAGACAAGCAGGGACAGAAGTCCTAGAGGCAGAACAAGAAGCTGCAGAACAAGAAGCTCCTGAACAAGAGCCTACGCAGGAGCACGAAAAGCAGATAGAAGAAAGAGGGCCAGAGCTGGAGATTGCCTCCAAATCTCAAGAGATGCAGGGTCTGGGGGTGGACCAACAAATCCAAGGTGAACAAATTGCATCTGTTGGGGGAACAAGACCTTCGGGAATAATCGTAACCTCAGCCGCCACATTCCAAGCGCCACTCCCGGGAGCAACCTTTGGGCAGGTGATTACCGTGGCCCAAACTTTAAATCTCAGCCTGGTACCTCCCCTACTACCACAGGATGAGCTAGCAGAAGAAGAAACCCCAGTAGTAGAGGCTGAGAAACAAGAGCAACAAGAAGAACAGTATGAAGAGGAAATCCGTGAGGAAGCCTACCAAAGTCCAAAAAGAGTAATCAACACAAACCACAAGGCTGAGGAGATGGAGGTTGATGAGGAAAATATTGCTCATGAAGAAGATGCGGGGAAAGGGACGGATGAGGTCCACGCCACTGAGAAATAGCAGCCTTAGGACACCGGGGAAGAACCAAAGGAACAGATTCTGGCAGGAAAGCCACCCTTGCCGCCTCAGTGGCTAATAAAGAGCAGAAAAAGAAAAGCTCCGTCCACTCCCGTAACTCCTCTCTCCCTGGCTGAAATGATGGCCCAGGTCTAGGCCCCGCTAAAGGCCAAGAAAGCCCAGATGGTTCATACTCTTCGAATCAGGCCGGGCGGAGAAACAGTTGCCATTACGGTGACACCTCCCCTAGATGCTGATGAAGCAACTGCAGAGCCCAGAGATTATAATGTTTCAGAGGTATCACTTGGAAAAAGGGGAAAAAAAGGTGAGGTGGATTTGCTGAAGGAGGCAGCTAGGGCAGTAGAAGCCCGTTATGAGAAAGAAGCCTAGAGGCTCAAAGTAGAAAAGGCAAAAAATGCAAACCTTATGGGGTTTCTCACCAAGATGGCTCGACCTATCAATGCCGCTCCTCTGGAGGCCTCCACCTCTGAAGATCTACCATAGAGTGACATAGACTCCCTGCGAATAATGAAGAAGAAGGCCCAGGCCGTGGATGAGTGGGTCACCCTGGAGATAGGAAACACCTAGCGTTTCCTGGTATCCACCCTCCTAGATTTATATACGGCCCAGCATGTTATACACCAGGTAGAGACTCTTATTTACCTATGGGAGGGTGATAACAAGAATTATCAAGCATGGAAGGTGGAGCTTGAAGAACTCCTTGGCCTGGGAGAGGAAACAATTTTTGAATCCAGAATTCAAGGGGATGAATCATTTGATTTTGTGAGGACCCAACACTCTAGACTTGACCTCACATTGGAGGTAACCAAGCAACTGGTGGGGTCTCTACAAAATAAAATCAATGTGGTAAAATATTCTTTCAATTTATAAAGTCTTTTGTAATAAAGACTTTCGGGGCTGACCCCCTCAGCACAGATACATGTACACTAGAGGATTCATTTTTGGGGAGTTTTGATAAAATAATGAAATCCCGGTATCAATCCTTGGAGGGGATAGATGGGGCCCAAATGACAAAATTAACTTGCGTGGTACTTAGTGGTCATGATGCGGCAAAAATGGCCGACAAATTTAAAGAGAATGTTCCAGACCTGGGGGAACAAATTGAAGTGGCTAAGTACCGAAGGGCCAATCTAAAAGATATAGATGAAGATGACATTTCCAGCCTCCTCTAGGCCTTCAATGATAATAAGCAACTTTGACCTTCCTCCGGGGGCTGGGGAAAACTCAAACATTGTGTATTCTTTATTCTTTTAGGGACGTAAGTCCCTGGATCCCAGAGTCTCAGATCCAAAATTTTGTATTCTTTCAAGTGATCCGTGTCCCGGTCCCCGAGGCCGACCAGTCACTTTTAGAAGTTGTTAATAAAGGCTGTCAGAAGGCAGTTGGCTACATCAAGGGGGCGTTGACTCAACAGTTGATTTTCTAATAGGATGGTCTTCTCGAGGTGGCACTTAGAGGTACACCTAGTGCATTGGAGATAGAGAGGTACATTTTCCATTTATGAGGCATGTAGCCTCGATCCCCGGGGGACCTACTTTCTTCCTTCTCCTTCCTGGCTCTCTTCTCAAGGCTGATTCTTCCTCTGTATATTGTTGTCTCATTCTTCTAACATAGCAGGCCTATTCTATCTCAAGGTCCTTTGTAGGGTGGCGCAGGTAGTACTGCCCCCCAGATATTGTATTTTATTAGAACATGATGTAAAATAGGGTTAGGGTTAGAAGAGAATTGTATAAATAGCCAGACCGACCCTTTTCCAAGGGTCGGCGAAATTGATGATTTTGTTGTCCACAGTAATAGAAAGGCGATTTCTCTTTTTTTAAGTTGCAGAGCTCAATGCTCCATTTTTCATTTTTCAATAGTTAGACGCTCCCCTAGAGCCATCATTGTATCACGCACCAGTGCTTGCTGGAAGAGACATTAATGAAGAAGGGAAAGTTCTTTGCAATGATGTTGTTGGCATTCCTTCTTCTGAGTTAATGGTATTTCATGTTTTATGTTCTTTATGTCTTCTACTCTGATATGTTTAATAGATCAACGACCTCTTTTCCCTTGCTATTGATAAAATACTAACTGACGGTTGTGTGTTTCTTTGGTATTTAGTGTAGTATGTCAGAGTATTATTGATGTTCTGGACGTTTAAACATGACTATTGTTAGATGAAGTATTTCTAACCCTGCAGGATCTTTTTCATTTTATTTGTTAAGTGTAGAATGCTAGGGGAAACCTTACCTTATTGAATCTCCAGAGAGAATGAGTTGAAGAAACCAGCTATCCCCCTTGAAAATAATCACTTCTCCTGACCGAGCCCCGCACCGTCGTGGCCCGACACCCAGGTGCTTGAAGGCCCGGGGAATCTAATTTCCCTGAACAACCTTTACAGGCAAAGTTGGCCAGTACCTCTGGTACCCAGTGACAAATTTACCTCCGGTACCCGGTGACAACTTATGACTGTTGGCAGACCCGGTCAACAAAACCCCGTCAACAGAAACTGGCGCTAGAAGGAGGGAATGAACTCATCCCCTTCTCAAGATTCTAATTTTACACCTCCTGAGGGTTCCCCGAGTTATAGTTTTATGAGTCAAGCCTTCAATGGGATTGGGTCTTTCTCCCCAGCAAAATTTGAAATAATCCTTAGGTCTACCCCGAACCCCGGAAGGTTTGTCGAACTCGAGCCTCCTACTCGAAAGAAGTGGACCTCGAAAATCATACCAACCACTATTGTTTGGGGGTCTAGCATACCTCAGAATACCCAAACCTCTTAGGCAATCCCAAGAAATAGTGCCCAAACTACCCAACATCTAGTTCCCCCAATGGCAGCGTATTTCGGAAACACCGGGTCCCCATTGGAAACTTTTTTGGGTGCAATCAATGACTTACCCTCTCACCCGGAGAAGATCTTCCCACGATATGAGCACTTAGGCTCACGAACCGCAGAAGAGCATTTATAGGAATATAAGGATGCCATGAATCGACACTGGATCCAGCATGAAGATGTTGTGACTCATATGTTTCCCTTGTCTTTAGGGCAAGGTGAGTTGAATTGGTACCTTAACCTTCCCGCCAACTCCATAAACAGTTGGCAGGACATGGAGGACACCTTCCTGGCTGCCTTTCACATGCCTGTGGACCCAGCTTGGTCCCACAGCTAGTTCATCTCCATCAGGAGGGGTAGAACCCTAATCTGGCAATGGGAGCCCCCTCGATGGTGATGAATCCTCTGCCACCCCTGATAGATCAGCAGGCCCGGTGCATTTACCCAACACAGACCCAGACGGTGCTAGGTCTGGAAACTTTCCCTTAGAATCAGCCACAGCAGGCACAACAGTCTCAAACACAACCGTTTGGAGTGCCCTTCTTTCAGTCATCTGCGATTGGGGAATTGCCGCCCTCAACTCTGGCTAATACTGCTGCCTTCCCGGGAAACTAACAACAACAACTGTCACGTTGTGACACCAACACTCAGTTGACCACCAAGGTCAAATCCCTCTGGCGAATGTTGTCTACCTTGACTATAGACATGGGCCAACTGAAGGCGGGGTCCTACGCACCCCAAAATTTAAATCCCTAGAGGGGAAACATTTTCTCTGGCCAATGAAACAACGTCGGAGGAAGAAACTTCAACAACAGGCCTAGGCCTAATCAACAACAATAGAATAATAATGCGAACACCGAAGGCCCGCCTCCAAACCAAAATGGAAACCAAAATGGTGCTGAACCATCACATTTCACACCAGTTGTAGACTTTCAGCCCATGACTAATTGGTGTAGATTGCACGACACAGGTTCACACAACGAGGTAAACTGTGCCACCTTATAAAAGGTCATCATGATCTCCTAGCTAGATAGACAACAGTCACATGATACCACCCCTCCAGAATCTCCTGTCCAAGAGCCAACCCATAGTGCCTTCACCTATGACACCATCTTCTTCGAAACTTCCAGGGAGGATGAAGAGGAATCCGAATTTTAGGGATTCTTTGATGAATCTATCCCACCCTTTGAGGCCAATGCCTTTACTAACCCGTGGACTCCATATAATACTCGGAGTCAAGTTGGTAAAGGACCAGCTTACACACCTCCTATCAAAGACACCCCTCCTCCCCAGAATAACGCAACTGACTGACCCACTCCTCCAAAAGGTCCTAGCTCTAACCAAGTAAAATATCTAGCCAAGAAAAATCACCAATTGCTGGGAGGAAGATTCGACATTACGAAGGCGTTAGAACAAACTACCACCTCCATGACCTTGATGGAGGTTTTACTAAACTTTCCCGAGAAGAGGAAGTCTCAGCTGAAGCTCCTGGGGAACCTGGAAGCCATCAGCCGCCCGTCTAAGACTGTATCATTCGAAGATGCTAACATGACCATCTTCTGGGGGAACAATGAGGATCCCCCTTCCTACTAGGCTTGAATATCCAAGGAAAAAATATACATAATTTTCTAGTAGACTCTGGAGCTTTGAATAACATCATGCCCTTATCCATTTGTCAGAAGCTCAGATTCCATCCCACCCCATCTAATGGTGTAGTGATCCAGCTAGATAAGACTGCTGTAAAAATGGTGGGGGAAATGAAGAACGTTCGGATACAGCTCATCCAGGACCCCAGGATAGCCAGCATAACTGACATCCAAGTGGTGGACATCCCAGAGACTTAGGGGATGTTATTAAGTCAAAATTGGTCTAAGTCCTTGAATGGATACTTTTCAACCAACTTCACCCATTTATGGCTTATGTGGGAAGGAGAATCAAATAAGATCTGGGTCGAGAGTGAACCCCGGATGAAACAGGCCCTTACCGAGGTTGGGAGGGTCAATGTGGTCTTTTTCTTTGAGACTTTCCTAGGGGTGTACCGACCCTTTGAAATCTTAACATTCGATTTCATCCCTGGAGAGGATCCCACAGTGGTATAAAGAGCCCAGGACCTAGAAGAAAAGATGAGAGTTGAGATTGACTCTCAAGGCGCCACATCGACCCTTGCTACACTCCTATCCGGCACTTGGTGTCGAGTAGACTATCAGAAATATTCAAAGCTCGAGTGTGGGCCTTGCCTTTTGATCACTAACCGGCACCTCAGTACCTTCCAAAATAAAGAACATATACCAGATTCCCCAGAGCCCAGCACTCCTACGGGATGTGCTCCTCTGGTGTCGTCTCCTTGGGAGTCCCAAATCCAAACACCTCCAGGGTTAAACTCTATCGCCACGCCGGTAGTTTAGGAGGGAGATCCTCCTAAATCTCCCAATAGCAATCCAAAGACTACTCTCCCTCCCCAGCCCCAGATTACAAAAAATGACTTATGGACCCTCAAGTTTGATGGGTCTCGATCTAAACAAGGCTGCGGGGCTGGGTTAGAACTAATCAACCCATGAGGAAAGTCCTTCCTCGCGTCCTATAGACTGCAGTTTAACTATACAAACAATGTCACAGAGTATGAGGCTTTGGTCCTTGGACTCTTATTTGCGTTAAGGAAAGGTTTCACCCACCTTCAGGGTCTAGGTGATTCAGAGTTAATTGTCAAACAAGTCTGGAGTCAATACACATGTCACGACAAAAGGCTGGCCACATACTGCAATCGGGCCTGGAGCCTTATTGACGATTTCGATGCCTTCGGCATTGACCTCATTCCCCGGCAACGGAACTATGTCCCGAATGCCCTTTTCATTTCTACCAGCACACTTGAGCTGATGGCCGACTTGCGACTCTGGATATTTTCAGTTGAAATGGTCCCCACCCTGTCCATTCCAGATAATGTCACCCACTTTCAGGTTTTTGAGGATGATCAACATATCCTGGCCTTCATGGCGAATGTTGGCATCTTCAAAAATCAGATAGTGGAGGATCGAGACCATGACGATACTGGGCAGGGTAATGAAGACAATGGGATCATGGACCTACCTACTAACACCATCCCGAAGGGGATGGTTGCACTATAAAAAATCTTTGACTCAGACCCTAGGGCCTGGGAAAAGGTGTCATCTTCCTCCGAGGGAGGAAAGTTTGAAGAGGTTAACATCGGCCAGCCTGGTGAGGAAAAGATGATTCACATTGGTACCTCCTGTTCCCCTGAGGAAAAGGAGAAGATTCTCACGGTTCTCTGAGAATACATCGACGTAATTTCCTGGGGTTATGAAGACTTGAAAACATATGACACATTCATCATGACCCATACTATTCCCCTAAAACCTGATGCTAAGCCCTTTTGGCAAAAGCAAAGGCCGGTCAACCCCCTGATAGAGCCTCTGATTCATCAAGAGGTAGAAAAATTGTTGTCAGCCCAGATAATCTTCCCAATCTGGCACACTACGTGGGTTTCCAACCTAGTCCCTGTGAGAAAGAAGATTGGTGAGATCCGCCTATGCGTGGATTTTTGAAACTTTAGCAAGGCCTCCAAGAAAGATAATCACCCTCTCCCTTCATTGGATGAGGTGTTGTAGATAGTGAATGGATCCCAGATGATGTCCTTCTTGGACGGGTACTCTGGATAAAACTAGGTCATGGTTAAGTATGAAGACAGAGAGAAAATGGTGTTTACCACCAAGTGGGGAATGTTTGCATACAGGAGAATGCCCTTTGGTCTGATCAATGCAAGGGCTACATTTCAAAAGGCCATGGACATTGCAGTCGAGGGCCTAGTTAATTGGTGCATAAGCATCTACATGGATGATCTGACCATCTTTTCCTGGGACAGGCGTGACCATTTTTCCCATCTCGCTCAGATCTGTGAGAAATGTCACCGGTATGGAATATCCCTCAACTCCAAGAAGTGCATATTTAGGGTCACTGAGGGGAAGTTTCTCGGGCATATCATCTCTGAGAAAGGCATATCCATAGACCCTGATAGAGTTGAAGCATTGCTAAACTTACAAATGCCTAGCAACAAGAAAGAGATGCGATCCTTCTTTGGAAAGATCAACTTCATCTAGTGGTTCATCACTAGATTCGCAGAAATCATCAAATCACTCAATGAGATGATGAAGAAGGATACCAAGATCAAGTGGAGCCTTGAAGAAAAGCGAGCATTTTCCCAGATCAAATAGACAATAATAGAATCCCCTGTCTTGGCTAGTCCGGACTATTCCCTTCTATTTTATATTTACTCCTTTGCTTCGCCGCACTCTGCCACGACAGTATTGACTAAAAAGGTTGAAGGGGAAGAATGACCAATAGCTTTCATGAGCTCCCCTTTCAAGAATGCCGAAGTCCAATATTCATCACTAGAAAAGTAGGCCTTTGCTCTAGTTCTCGCCGTGAAGACATTCTGGCATTATATTCTCTGGAGAAAGGTACATGCTATCATTTTGGACCAGGCCGTCAAGTCTCTGCTGATGCAGAGTGAATTGGGTGAGAGATGGGGGAACTGGATGGCCATCCTCTAGGAATATGACTTAGAAATGCAGCCCATGAAGATAGTCCAGGGGCAGGGACTAAGTCGAGCAATGGCAGAAGAGACTCCCCGTATAGAGTGTCAAAGTTACACTGTGGAGTCCATTACCTAAGACCTGTGGTACATCGATTTGGTATATTTGTTACTAAATAATAAATGCCCAGAGGGACTGCCTCCCCACAAATGTCATGCCCTACGGATGAAAAGTGCTCACTTCATGATCAAAAACTCCGCGCTCTACCACAGAAACTATGAGGGAGTGTACCTCTAGTGCATCGACAGAGACCAAGCTATAAGAGTGATTAATGAATTCCATGGGAAGTTTGGAACCAGGAATGGCTCAACCAACACCACTACCCATCAGATCCTTCGGGCTGGATACTATTGGCCCTGTATATTCAAGGATGTTTACGCTCATGTTAGGAAATGCCACACTTGCCAGACCGCAGCGCATCGTGAGCGTAACCCGGCTATGCCTTTACAACCAGTCTTTGAGGCTAGGCCCTTCACCCAGTGGGAATTTGACTTCATCAAATAAATAAACCCTAACTCATCTGCTAATCACCGATACATTCTTACTGCTACTGATTACTGCACTCGGTGGTCTGAGGCTATACCCTGCAAAAACAACATGATAGACGTAGTTATCAAATTCCTGGAAGAAAACATCGTCACACGGTTTTGAATGCCCTTTGCTTTGGTGTGTGACAATGGTCTGGAATTTTCTTCAGCGTAGTTACTCAAATGGACCTACAATCGAAGGATCACTTTGAAGTTTTTCAGCAACTACTATCCCAAGGGGAACGGTGTCGCTGAATCAACGAATAAAAATCTACTTGAAGTGATCAAACACTTGCTAGAACATAATCCCCAGGATTGGCATCAAAAGTTGAAATTTTCCCTCTGGGCGGATCACATTCGTGTCAAGGTTGCCCCGGGAACCTCCCCGTTCCATCTGGTTTATGGTCAGAACCCTGTATTCCCAGTTAACTTATAGAGCTGAGTTTTACAGTTTATGTAAGAATTTAGCAATAGGGATAACATCGTGGAGGTTTGACTCTTAAATATAGTGCAAATGGAAGAACAACGAGACACAACCCTTGAACATTTCGTGTGTCATCAAGCAATGGTAAAATGATGGTTCGACAGAAGAGCCCAATACAAGGCTTTTCAGATTTCGGATCTGGTCCTGTTGTGGGACAAGGCCTGGGAGAAGAAAGGAAAGTATACCAAGTTCCAACGGCTCTGGCTCAGACCATATCTAATCTTGGAAATCTGTCGGGAAAATACTTATCACCTTAACACCCTAACTAGTGAACCTATCTCATTGCTCGTTAATGGATAGTTTCTCAAACACTACTTCGAATAGGGTGAGTTTGTCCAAAGTTGTATTTTATGTAAAGCCTTCTTCTTGTAAATATTTCTTCTGGGTGCCTCGTTACAAGGTAACCTGCCTTGTAAATATCCTGCCTGACTGTCCTCTAGGGAAGTCCTCTTTTGGTGTTTTCATGTTTTCATTTTTGGTTTTCTTTCAGGGTCCCGGCATCTTGTTCTGTCTTGCAGGAATAGGAATTCTTCACATAAACTCGGGTTTCCGGTATGATGTCTACGACATGGTGAACTTTAGAATCTATCTTTAGCATAGTGGAGTCAGCCTGGTCTCTGAGGTTGTTTCACAGGATGTGGCACATTTTGAGCAATCTCCATCAGGTGTTGTTTCTAGGAGTCTGGAAATCAGTGAGCACAAGTGATATAAGGAACAAGTAATCAGACACACCGAGGGCAGATTGGTCGTACTAGTTGGTTGACCCAGGTCTGAAACTTTAAAAAATTCTTTCCGAGTCTGGAGTTTTATCCCCTCTTCAAACATCTAAGTATAGGTTGATAGGTGAAAGAAGTATCGCCATTCAAATTAGCTAAGCTTAAGTTTAATGGTAAAATAAGTACCGCCTTTCCCACCCAGAAACAAACAAAATAATGAGAGGAAAAGCGGGATGAAACTCTAGCCTCCGGGAGAAATGAACAAATTGATGACTGGTTCAATGTAATTAGTGCTTCTTCTCTACTCCTCTCAGAGGTCATCGGCTTGATTTCCTTCCAAAGCACACGCAACACCACTAATGAAGGGCTATGGACTAGATCCCGTGTGGTTGGAGTCTCTTAGATATGTTTCTCTTTGCCTGTCAGACGCTTTGGAAAGCGGTTTGTTCCAGTTTTGCTAACCAGAGATTCTATAGTTCTCAAATGTGTTAAGGCATTTGTCCCAGATAGTCACCATTTGTTATGCCTTGCATCCGTGTCCCTACATTTTGTGTGCAAAATGTTGGGTCCCCCCTTTTTTTCTTTCGTTTGTTTTTGCTTGCGGCTCTTGCTTTGTCTTTTCTTTTCTTTTTTTTTCTTTCTCTGGGGTTTTCTTCCCCGTTGTTGTGTTTTGTTTGTTTGGTTTTTCATCTCTGAGACTTCGGTCCTGAAGGTTGTTCTTCATTGGGAACCAGACTCCAGACTCCGAGATTCTTCGGCATAATATTCTTAAGGTTATCGTCACAGGGAATCCCCGGGTCTGGGGTCCGGAGGTTTTCTTGTTCGGAGATTGCCAGAACGAGGTGGACTACCTTTTTACCACGGGCATAAATAGAACTTATCTGTCACTTTCACATTTACTGTGATTAAAACACTCGAGCACTCAGAGCAATTTTAGAGTGATTACAGAGTAATTTGCAGAGATTTAGCGATAATCAGTGCTTAACGCTTCCATCATTTTTAGGCGATTGTGGGTGCTTCGTGGTGGCGGGTTGTGACCATTTGAGAACTGTAGCTATTGCAGAGCTCCTGTGGTAACTTCCTCCTTTCTTCCACCTTTCCACATTCTCAGGTTGGTGTTTCTGTTCCTGCCTTTTTGTTTTCTCCTGGTTTTTTTGGTCTTTCTTTCATCGCTTGTTTGTTTGTTGTCTTTCTATTTTATTTTTTTCCTATTTTCTGGTTTTTCTGCCCGTTGGTGGGTCGGCTCTGCCAGAGGGTTGTCCGCCCTCTGTGCAGAAGTGGTGGATTTGTAGATTATATAGATAGTTGTTTATACTTTGCCTTGCCTGGTTTCCTGCAGACGTCATTCTGTGATGTATATGTGTGTATATTTGGTGTATATCCCTCCGTTCCCATGTATATATCCTTCAGCTTGCATGTATATCCTTCCAGGTGGCTTGGCGAGGTGGTCAAGTCGCCTGTGTTGCTGGTTTTCTGCCCATGAACTCGTTTCGAGGAAGAAAACCACATGTTTGAATCTTAGCTCTCGGCTGGTTTCAAACAGGCAGTTTTCTCTCTCTTCCATAAAACCAATCAGACCCTCATTTATATCCCATGCGCATAATTAATTCCATCCAAGTGGCCTCCACTTTTCACGTGTTTGGATAGTTGGCTCCACCGTCATCGCTATAACTCCTATTTAATACCCTTGCACGTGGCGCCCATGTGGGCTTGATGACTTACCTTTTTACACATCCTCACCAACGGTCAGATCTTCAGGCTCCAAGTCTCCTACCATCATCCATCCCATGTCTTTTCCAAGTGTGATAAAATCTCCAGACCCGGATGTTTAGTAAAAATCTTAAAGTTCGTGTGAAGTGTGTGCTTTTCGGTTATTTTTGAATGAAACTAAATTTTCAGGAAAAGAAATCATCACGGTGGTAAGATCTCCAGACCCCAAAATATTTATTTGGTTAATACATTCTGACGGTCGCTTTGCCTTGTAGGTTTCCAGAGTCCATTTTCCAACCATGTCTGAAGCATCTGCATCCTCTCCACCCAGAAGTCCATAGCTCCCTTCCGCGGCGGCCACCAGGGCAGTAGTAAAATCCAAAATGGAGAAGGCCCTAGAGAAGATGCCCCTGACCATGAAGTTCATGCAAGATAGTGTCATTATGGGCTCAAAGATCGAGTCCAAAGTCAAACTTTTTGTTAGGAATAAGGTGTCTCAACCTTGGATAATTCCTATTCTTATTATTTGTTTTGTAAAATGTATTTCTTGCAAATAATTTTGATGTGTCAGCATCTTGAATTGTGTGTAAGGAGATCATGGCTAAAATGGTTATGAAGGATTCCTATGACACGTAAGAGCTATGTCAATAAGATTCAATGATAGGTGAAGACATGTGGCAACTAATAAATTTGAGTACTGTACACTCTTCCCCAATCGTGAAACCCTAATACAGAGAATGGTAAAACCCTAATACGGTTATCTTTTGGAGTAGCCCTAAAAATTGAAGTGCATGATATAAGCATTTGTTAGGGTTGCGAAGAGATGTGATGCGAGTGTATTGTTGGAACATTTTATGCTGCCGTGATTTTTTTTCAAGGGTTTTGAAATCTTTTGAAAGAACTTGCATTGCAAGTGTATTGTAAGCTGTAATAGTTTTGATCAATACATTGTGCAGGTTTTGGAGTGCTGGGGTTTTTTACCGAAAGGTTTTCCCCAGG
>MU226115.1:128986-139532 GCA_018584345.1 Thuja plicata
GTTCAGTTGCCTCCTACCCCTGAGAAGACTGAACAGAGAGACCATGTTGGGCCTAATGATGAGGAGAGCTCTAATAGCTCTGATAGTTTGGAAGAAGAGGAAGAACAACCTCAACCTCAGCCCTTGAAGAGATCCACGAGAGAAAGAAAGCAACCAGAAAGGTTTGGTTATTCTATGTTAGATTCCAGTTGTGCCTTTGCTTTGATTACTAACACTGATGAGCCTAGATCTGTGAAAGAGGCTTTGGGTAGCCCTAAAAAGTGAAGCACATGATATAAGTGTTTGTTAGGGTTGTGAAGAGATGTGATGCGAGTGTATTGTTGGAACATTTTATGCTGCCCTGATTTGTCTTCAAGGGTTTTGAAATCTTCTGAAAGAACTTGCATTGCAAGTGTATTGTAAGCTGTAATAGTTTTGATCAATACATTGTGCAGGTTTTGGAGTGTTGGGGTTTTTTACCGAAAGGTTTTCCCCAGGGTATATCATTGTTTCATTCTCTATTTTTTGTATGCATGGTATGTGGTTGCAATATCTTTGTTAAAGTAGTTAACAAATCTGAAATTGTAAGGATTTAAAAGAATTTGCATAATACTTTCCTATAGAGATTAGCGCAGGAAGTTGTTTCTGCACCTGAGTTTCCTTACACTTTTTACCAACACCAGTGTCGGGACATGGCCAGAAATGTAGGGCTTAGTAAAAATAATGCACATCCAGCGCCAGGCTAGAGATTAGCTAGCAATTAATGTCGGGAACTCTAAAATTATCAAGGTGGCTTGTTTCTCGTGCTCTGTACAATCTCCATAGCTGATCTTGATGCTGGCCACCAATTACAACTCTTCTATTCAGGCTGTTATGCTCGCAGCCACGGAACCAACTGAATACCCTACTCCTCTGGTATCCCTTGACCCAGTCACATTCCAGGCAGGTCTGGGAATCCCACAATTCACTAAGGCCTCAGTGGTTACAAGGACGGATGTCTTGACCCAATTTACACAACTGGAGGACGCTGCCCGGGTATACATGAATACCCATTGGCTCAAGGTTCCAAAGAGGGACCCCAAGAGAATGAAGATAGAGATTTTCCACTTTGAGTTCAAGGAGAGTATTCAGATGGGAATGATAGCATTGGCCTGGGTCTTTGGGCAGCCCACCGCCCAATAATTTGCTAAATGGATGTATTACTTCCTCCTCGACATCTCCACTAAGGGAGGATACTTCGACTAGGCAACAATAATTTCCAACCATGTCGACTCCCAGTTTCTTCAACTGAATAGGAAGAAGAAATTTTATATGTCTTCCTATGTTTTCTGGGCCCTAGGGTGGCAGAGGCCCCACACCCATGGCCTACTCACAGACGGCGTGCTCGAGATTGGCCCAGGATAAAAGGTACCGTGGGACCATTTCCCAGAAGTTCAATGGGAGGCTAGCTTCCCCAGTTTTTGTTGGGTAAACGATGCGTTCATTTATTATCATCTACTCACACCCACCCGGGATGTAGGATACCGCCTATCCTCAGAGGCAATGAATTTGGTCCATAGTTATGGGCACTACTACATCCAGTTCCAACAGCACACCTACATCAGGGTCATGCCGTCTTCTCTAGGAAACCCTACTTGTTTCCCAAACACTGTGGGGATAAGATCATGCTCTTAGAATACTACAGGAAAATGATGGAGGTGCATGCCCTCTTTGCCTTGAAAAAGATACCCAACATTATATTCCCAATCACTTGTGGGAACTACACGTGCAACCTAGCCACCGCAAAGGAGGCAAACAATGAATTGAAAATCTACAACTTGGAAGAATTTTATCTGGCGCGAAATTTTTTTGATCTACATAGAAAGATTACAACGGCAGTGCCCCAGGATTCAGAGCCCCATCACATCCATATAGAGGATTTATGGGCAGATTTCCAAGATGACATGGAGGTGCGGAGTCGGCACTACATCAAAATGATGGCCGGCATGATGCAAAAGTTGAAGCTCCGGAGGTTCCTGGCGGACTTCTCAGATGCCGCCCCCACTATCGATCCCAAGTACAAGGAAAAGGGGATCGATAAAAAGACTCTTCCATCGGTAAAATGGGACACCCAGGAAGGGCCTACAATTGAGGACTTCACTCGAGAGGTGGTCAAGTGAAGTCATGCCTATTTTAAAAAGGTGTGCCCCAGAAGTACCCGTCGAGAAGCCCAGCTGACACCAAAATTGACTCCGGGGGCCGGGACTTCTTCGTAGAGAGTAGACAAAAGGAAAGAGATAAATACGACCCCTCCTACGCAAAAATTCCCCATCAAAGAACAAATAAATCAATTAGTGGCAGCCTCCCAGCAGATGAGGGAGAAGTTAATAACGCGGCTGGCTACCCCAACGCTCATGGCCGGGCCAATTCGTCCCTTTTCCTCTCCGTCACTGGCAGCCTTAATGGTAAAGGCAATGGGGGTGGATCCCATAGAGGCAGCAGCAATAAGGGATGCGGGGCCACCTTTGGTTACCCAAAGAAAGAAAAGGCTCAACAAAAAGCCTAAGAAAGAGCTGAGGTTGGGAACATCCCAGGCCCAACAAGTAGAAATCCTCTTCCAAATCCCCAGAGCTAGAGAAGGAAACAAAGCCTGCAGAAGTCCCATCCAGTCCCCCTCTGCAGGAGGAATTTGATGTCTTCACAACTGCCAAGTTCATAAACTTGCAAGGGGATGCCAGACAAGCAGGGATAGAAGTCCCAGAGGCAGAACAAGAAGCTGTAGAACAAGAAGCTCCTGAACAAGAGCCTGCACAGGAGCAGGAAAGGCAGATAGAAGAAAGAGGGCCAGAGCTAGAGATTGCCTCTGAAGCTCAAGAGATGCAAGGTCCAGGGGTGGACCAACAAAGGTAAGGTGAACAAATGGCATCTGCTGGGGGAACCGGACCTTCAAAAATAACCTTAACCCCAGCCGCCACGTTCCAAGCGCCACTCCTAGGAGCAAGCTTTGGGCAGGTGATTACCATGGCCTAAACTTTAAATCTCAGCTTGGTACCTCCCCTACTGCAACAGGATGAGCTAGCAAAAGAAGAAACCCCAGCAGTAGAGGTCGAGCAACAAGAGCAACAAGAAGAACAATATGAAGAGGAAATACTTGAGGAAGCCTACCAAAGTCCAGAATGAGTAATCAACATAGAGGACAAGGCTGAGGAGATGGAGGTTGATGAGGAAAATATTTCTCTTGAAGAAGACGCAGGGAAAGGGACAGATGAGGTCCACGCCACTAAGAAACAGCAACCGCAAGACACCAGGGAAGAACCAAGGGAACAGATTCTGGCAGGAAAGCCACCCCTGCCACCTCAGTGGCTAATAGAGAGTAGAAAAAGAAAAGCTCCATCCACTCCTGTAACTCCTCTCTCCCTGGTTGAAATGATGGCCCAGGTCCAGGCCCCGCCAAAGGCCAAGAAACCCCAGACGGTTCATACTCTTCAAACCGGGTCGGGCAGAGAAACAGTTGCCATTGTGGCGACACCTCCCCCAGACGATGATGAAGCAACCGCAAAGCCCGAAGATTATAATGTTGTAGAGGTATCGCTTGGAAAAAGGGGAAAACAAGGCAAGGTGGATTTGCTGAAGGAGGCAGCTAGGGTAGTAGAAGCTCGTTATGAGAAAGAAGCCCAGAAGCTCAAAGCAGAAAAGACAAAAAATGCAAACCTTATGGGGTTGCTCACTAAGCTGGCTCGACCTATCAATGTAGCTCCTCCAGATGCCTCCACCTCTAAAGATCTACCGTAGAGTGACAGATTTCCTGTGAAAAATCAAGAAGAAAGCCCAGGTAGTGGACGAGTGGGTTGCCCTGCAGATAGGAAACACCCGGCATTTCCTGGTATCCACCCTCCCAAATTTATATACGACCCGACATGTTATACACTAGGCGGAGACTCTTATTGACCTATGGGAGGGTGATAACAAGAATTATCAAGCATGGAAGGTGGAGCTTGAAGAACTCCTTGGCCTGGGAGAGGAAATGATTTTAGAATCCAGAATTTTGGGGGATGAATCATTTGATTTTGTGAGGACCCAGAACTCTAGACTTGACCTCACATTGGAGGTAACCAAGCAACTGGTGGGGTCTCTATAAGATAAAATCAATGCGGTAAAATATTCTTTCAATTTATATAAGTCTTTTGTAATAAAGACTTCCGGGGCTGACCCCCTCAGCACAGATACATGTACAATAGAGGATTCAGTTTTGGGGAGTTTTGATGAAATAATGAAATCCCGGTATCAATCCCCGGAGGGGATAGATGGGGCCCAAATGACAAAATTAACTCACATGATACTTAGTGGTCATGACATGACAAAAATAGTCGACGAATTTAAAGAGAATGTTCCAGACCTGGGGGAACAAATTGAAGTGGCTAATTACCGAAGGGCCAGCCTAAAAGATATAGATGAAGATGGCATTTTCCGCCTCCTCTAGGCCTTCAATGATAATAAGAAACCTTGAGCTTCCTCCGGGGGCCGGGAAAAAATAAAACATTATGTATTCTTTATTCTTTTGGGGATGTAAGTCCCCTAATCCCGGAGTCTCAGATCCAAAATTTTGTATTCTTTCAAGTGATCCGTGTCCCGGTCCCCGAGGCTGACTGGTCACTTTCAGAAGCGGTTAATAAAGGTTGTCAGAAGGTAGTTGGCTACATCAAGGGGGCGTTGACTCAACAGTTGGTTTTCTGACAGGATGGTCTTCTCGAGATGTTGCTCAGAGGTACACCTGGTGCATTGGAGACAAGGCACCGCATTTTCCATTTATGAGGCATGTAACCTCGATCCCCGGGGGACCTACTTTCTTCCTTCTCCTTCCTGGCTCTCTTCTCAAGGCTGATTCTTCCTCTGTATATTCTTGTCTCATTCTTCTGACATAAAAGGCCTATTCCATCTCAAGGTCTTTTGTAGGGTGGTGCAGGTAGTACCGGACCCCAGATATTGTATTTTATTAGAACATAATGTAAAACAGGGTTAGGGTTAGAAGAGAATTGTATAAATAGCTAGACCGGCCCATTTCCAAGGGTCAGCAAAATTGATGATTTTGTTGTCCACAGTAATAGAAAGGTGATTTCTCCTTTTTTAAGTTGCAGAGCTCAATGCTCCATTGTCCTATTTTCAATAGTTAGACGCTCCCCTGGAGCCATCATTGTATCACGCACCAGTGCTTGCTAGAAGAGACATTAATGAAGAAGGGAAAGTTCTTTGCAATGACGTTGTTGGCATTCCTGCTTCTAAGGTAATGGTATTTCATGTTTTATGTTCTTTATGTCTTCTACTCTGATATGTTTAATAGATCAATGACCTCTTTTCCCTTGCTACTGATAAAATACTAACTGACGGTTGTGTGTTTCTTCGGTATTTAGTGTAGTATGTCAGAGTATTATTGATGTTCTGGACGTTTAAACATGACTATAGTTAGATGAAGTATTTCTAACCCTGCAGGATCTTTTTCATTTTATTTGCTAAGTGTAGAATGCTAGGGGAAACCTTACCTTATTGAATCTCCGGAGAGAATGAGTTGAAGAAACCAGCTATCCCCCTCGAAAAGAGTCACTTCTCCCGATCGAGCCCCGCACCATCGTGACCCGACACCCAGGTGCTTGAAGGCCCGGGGAATCTAATTTCCCCAGACAATATTTACAGGCAGAGTTGGCCGGTACCTCCGGTACCCGGTGAAAACTTATGACTGTTAGCGGACCCGGTTTGAAAAACCCCATCAACACCTTCTTGGTTAAGAATGTACATCCTGTTCTGGTATCTCATAATACCATCATTATCAAAAGTGTATCCATCAAAATGGTGATCCGATAGATCAATGTGCAAGGCTGATTTGACCATCTCATAATGATCATCACTTGAAAGCTACTACAACATGTGATCCTTCAACCGTGTCCTAGAAGTAGAGATAGCTGCGATGTGTCTTCTTCTACTAAGTGCAGCTACCACTCTATTCTCCTTTCCCTTAATGTACTCAATGCCAAAGTCATACTCACTCAGAAACTCCAACCAACATCTTTGTCTTGCATTGAGATTAGGCTGTGTGAAGATATACCTAAGTGCCATGTGATCCATCTTCAACTCAAATGGCTTACCCAAAAGTTAATGTCTCCACATAACTAATGCATGCACAATTGCAGCCAATTCTAAGTCATGAGGTGCGTAGTTAACCTCATAGTACTTTAAATTTCGTGACTCATAAGCCACTACTCTTCCATCCTGCATAAGTACACCTCCAAGACCTTTCCCTGAAGCATCTTTGATCACTATGAATTGCCCATTCGGGTCAGGTATAATCAAAATGGGAGCAGATGTGAGTTTCTATTTCAACAACTAGAAGGCTCCCTCACATACATCCATCCACTCGTATCTTTTCTCCTTCCTTTGAATGGATGTAATAGGTGCTGAAATCTTGGAGAATCCCTCCACAAACTTCTTGTAATAACCTATGAGTCCCATGAAGCTTCTAACTTCACTCACATTCTGTGGAGCTAGCCACTCAAGAATGGCTTTAATCTTTGCAGAGTCAACTGCAATTCCAATTGTAGATATGATGTGACCCAAATAATGAATCTCCTTCTGATAGAAAGAACACTTAGATATCTTTCCATAAAGCTTCTTATGTCTAAGTCATTCTAAGACTATTCGCAAATGCTCCTCATGCTCTTCCATGTTCTTTGCGTAGATCAAAATGTCATCAATGAATATCTCTACAAACTTATCTAAACAATCTCTGAACACACTATTCATCAAATTCATAAATGCCACTGCTGCATTGGTCAAACCAAAAGGTAAGACGATAAATTCATAATGTCCATACCTTGTCCTGAAAGTGGTTTTGGATATATCTTCTTCTTTAATTCAGAGTTGATGATATCCAGATTGCAAATCAATCTTAGAGAACACAGTTGATCCCTTCATCTGATCGAATAGTTCATCTATTGAAGGAAGAGGATACCTATTCTTTATAGTCACCTTGTTAAGCATTCTATTATCTATGCATAACCGCAAGCTACCATCTTTCTTCTTTACGAAGATAACTGGGGCTCCCCATGGTGACACACTAGGGTGAATGAACCCTTTATTCAAGAGCTCCATTAGCTGAGCCTTCAACTCATACATTTTAGTGGTGTTCATGCAATAAGGAGCTTTGGATTGAGGCTCGGTTCCAGGCATTGCATCAATAGAGAAGTTAAATTCCCTCGTCGTAGGTAACTCCGGTAAGTCTTCTGGAAAGGCATCCTGGAACTCTTGCAAGATAGGATGATCCTCTAAACTAGGAGTGTCAAGATCTTTGACATATGCTACATACATCATGCACCCCTTCCTCTTTGCCTTCTTCAATTGCATGGTAGAAATTTGTCTAAGCTCAAGGAGCCTCTTCTCACCCAAAAGTACTACAGGTTCTCCTAAATCATCAAGACATTCAGTTGACTTGTCCTTACACTTTACTAACACCTTATGTTTAGTCAACCAATTGATACCCAAAATGACATCATAGGAACCCAATGGGCCTACACAAAGATTTACTTGCGTCTAAAAATTTGGAAGTTCTAACTCGCTGCAAGTCAAACATTGCTCAACCCTAAGCTCTGCCCTATTTCCATATTCTACCATCCATGGTTCAAACAAATATCCATGTCTAACTTATAAATGAGAAACAAATCTAGGATATATGAAACATTCTATAGCTCCAGTATCAATCAAAATGGAAACATTTTGGCCAAAGACCTTACCAGTCAGCCGGATTGGAATAGCCTGCAAGTCAGCTTGCCTACAGTCAACAGCTACATGAATCAGATGTTGAGCCTGGGGACCCTTCCCATCTCTATGAACCGTACACTGAGGACATGTACTGGCATAATGGTCACCTCCACAAGTGAAGAAACCATCCAGTGGTCCTTTCCTACCCTCAGACATGTTCCTCCCATTGTCATTTCTATTATTCCCATTCCAGTTGGCACCTTTGTTTTGATACTGAGCACCATTATTGTTGTTGGCATTCCTATCTACATTCCCTTGACCTTTACCTCTCATATTTTAGACTTGTTGATGTCCAGAATCATTGGGTCAGTTATCCTAAAATTTCCTCTTAAATCCATGAGGGGAATTAGTCCTCTGATTACCCCTTACTGCAGACACCTATTGTAGTTTTTGTTCTTACCTTAATGCCTTCCTAAAGGAAAAGTCTATAGTTTTAGGCTCATGCATGTCGACCTTAGATCCTATCTTTGGATGTAGTCTAAGAATAAATTTTCGGGTTCTAAACTGCTCATCCTGCTAGTACTGAGGTACATACATAACCAAGTGACAAAACCTCTCATGATACTAAGTAACAGACAATACTCCTTGTATCAGGTTCTAGAAGTCGGCTACTTTCTGATCATAGTATAATTGTGGTAACCATCTCTTATGAAATAGTACCAGAAAATCCTCCCATGAGATCTCACCAGGCTGCATCCTCTTCTCTACCATCTCATTGTTCCACCAGGTACCAGCTTCGCCAATCAACTAAAAAGAACCCCACATCGCTCTAGATTCGCTAGAAAGATTGCGAATGTGAAAGTACTTTTCCATGGATGCAATCCATGCTTCAGCCTCATCACCAATGGTCTTGCCCTTGAAGGTAGGAGGCACGACCTTCTTGAGGTCTCTACTCAGTTCCTCTGCTATTCTTTCCCGGTTATTGGATACTGTTGTAGCCCTAGAAACAACATCTCGTTTCAATAGTTCTTCATTCCTCTTATCCTCCTCTTCTTTCCTCTGAGCTTCCAATCTCAGTTCTTCCTCTTGTTTCCTTTGAGCTTCTACCCTTAGGTCTTCTTCTCTCTTTCTTCGCTCCTCATCATTCTACCTACCTCTCAAATCTTGCTCCAGATGATCCATACGATCACCCTACTGCTGCAAGAGAACCAAGATCTTATCTAACCTCTCATTGGATTCACCATTCAGATCATTTCTAGAACTAGCTCATTTACTATTCCTAGTATCCATGGTGTCAGATTAACTCCTACACCAGGCATAAGTACGCAACTTAGCAACAATAGACCAAGGTCCTAGTGTTTAAACCTAGCTCTGATACCACATATAAAGACTGAGAAATCCACAAACGCCACATAAGCATAAAAAGACAAAAATTCCCTAATGTTGATTCAATAATCATAGACGGTCAATCGCTATGGACTGGTCAACATAAAAACTCAAGATATAGAAATTAAATACACATAATCTCTAAGTTACATATAAGTATGTCAATCATAAACACAAAGGTAATATATTCAAAAGTAATCGACCATTCTGTCGAAAACTATAACAATTCCATATTTAGTAGAATTACAATGTTCGATTTCAGGATGTCGACTAACTTGTCGAGCACCTTTCAAAATAAATGAAAATATACATATAAATACATCAAGTTCAAGACCAAAAGGTCAAATTAAACAATATCCAATATGTCATCAGACAACTGCCATCTGCATGCTCCGGTCTCCTAAGCCATTAGACACTTGTCCATCTGCGAATCTCGAGACGGGAGTGTGGTTCAGGAGTTTAATCCACCCAACCACTGAGTGATTAGCTCCCCCGGAGCTCATCCTGAAATGAAGAGCACATCGACCCTACCCAAGAAGTGTATTACCCGGCACTAATGGATTGGAAGAAATCTGGTGTGTCTTTGAAACTAACTATTTTCCACATATGTCTAAGTAGAACAAATCACAGATTACAGGAAGATGAAACATAAATAACCAACACATTTAAGAAAAACATGTGTTTCCATAGCTTTGGCCAAAGCACTTTAAAACCAGACTTCTGGCAGGTAATGAACAAAACATATTACCCTTTCCTGGTATTCCACATACTACACCTTCCTTTACATTTCCAAAATTTCAATAAAAATTGTAAAAACTACACCACAAGTAGGGATACAACATAAAAACAAAAATATGCTTTCCATACTATCTATTAAGTTATGAGAAAATAAATCAAACAAACAAAATCCCATTTAGGAATAGTAGAAAAGTTTTGTCACACTTGAGTACAATTCTCCGTGCTAAATAGAAAGTAAACTAATGTTCATCATAAGGAAAAACTTAGTCTTCAGTTTATTCATCATTTCAAATCTAATTCTAATTCTGGTTTTCAAAATCTAGTTGTGAAATATCTATAGAAAAGGAAATTTGCTTATCAAATTACTTACTAATGAGTTCGGGAGAAGAAACCAGAAATGTATAAATAGATAAAAGAATAATCAAGAATTTTCCCATAAGAGATTACTTTTACATGGATACACAATTTGTCTATGTTCAGACTTTCCATGTAAAATTTTGCTGTTGTTGTTTCAAGTTTAATTTTGTGAAAATTCACTACCCAAATAGGACATTCTTTAAAATAAATTTTGGTTCATTTACAACCATACAGAATTTTTTATATTCAACTAAATGCGCTGAAACACTAAGAAGTTTGGTAGTACTACATGAACAATCGAGCCAAAAGGAAAAATTATTCTCTCTCTCTCTCTCTCTCTCTCTCTCTCTCTCTCTCTCTC
>MU226115.1:206584-225012 GCA_018584345.1 Thuja plicata
CAGTTAACTGTGAACTGATTTTGGAAGTTTCCAAAATAACTGATCAGTCAGTTCAGTCAACTGACTCTCTCGACCAATCGAATCACTTGCACATGGATTGTGCTTCTTCAATCGAATCTGAGCCACTATTTTTGTTCGATCTTGACTGTCGATTCGAGAGAGATTTCTATAAAAGAGAAACTCTTTTCCTTCACAAAGGATCCTAATCTTTTATCTAAAGTTATTATGCTACATTTTAGTCTTAGCTTCTTGCATTCTTAGCATTTATTTGGTATTTGTTGTTTATTACTTTCAAGAAAATCAATCTAATTGAGAGCACACTTTGATTTGGTGTTGTTAAAATGAATATCTCACATTTCATTTAGTGCTTCTAAAACTGAATCTTAAGTAGCTTGGATGAACAACAAATTGCATAATCATTTAGATTAATCAACATTTTACTTTCATCATATAGTTTTAAATCCTTCATTTAGGTCTTCGGTGTAGTCACTGAGCTTGCAATGACCTGAGAGAAAGCTCATACTCCTACCTTCTAGAAGGCAATAGGTTGACTCTTTCAGACATGCAGGGTAAATGAATCAATATTCATTCCTGTATGCAACTATAGAACAATGACCATGTTGAAGTGTATTGCTAAATTAGAGGCCCACATTTAACTAGCACACCTAGGAGTACATCATAGGGGTCGTAAGGTATATTAAGGGGTCCTAGCATTCATTAATGGCTCCTACAAACCCTTATGATACCTTACGACCCATTAGGAATCCTAAGAGTTCATCTTAGGGGTTTAAAGGGGTCTTATGGTGTGCTAAGACACAGTAATATGTCCTATGACCCCTTTAGAACTATTTATGTGTACTAGGAACCCTAAGATGTATTCTTAGGGTTCTTAAGGGGTCATAACATGTCTTAAGGGGTCCTAGGACCCATTAATGGTCCTACAACCCCTTATGACACCTTACAACCCATTAGGAGGCCTAAAAGTACATCTTAGGGGTTGTAAGACATCTTAAGGGGTCGTAGGACCTATTAATGGGTCCTACAACCCCTTATGATACCTTATGACCCATTAGAAGGCCTAAGAGTACATCTTAGGGGTCTTAAGGAATCCTAGGACCCATTAATGTGTCCTACGAACCCTTCTGACACCTTACAACCCTAGAGAGAGAGAGAGTATATCTTAGGGGACGTAAGGTATCTTATAGGATCGTAGGAACCATTAATGACTCCTACGACTCCTTATGAACCCTTACAACCCCTTAAGAAGCCTAAGAGTAAATCTTAGGGGTCGTAAGGTGCCTTAAGGGGTCCTAGGACCCATTAATGTCTCCTAGACCTATGAATGGGTCCTACAACCCCTTATGACACCTTACGACCCATTAGGAAGCCTAAAAGTACATCTTAGAGGTCGTAAGGTGTCTTAACAGGTCGTAGGACCCATTAATGGGTCCTACTACACCTTATGACACCTTACAAACCATTAGAAATCCTAAGAGTACATCTTAGGGGTGGTAAGGTGTCTTAAGGGGTCCTAGCATGCATTAATGGCTCCTACGAACCCTTATGACACCTTACAACCCATTAGAAGCCTAAGAGTATATCTTAGGGTTTTTAAGGGGTCTTATGGTGTCCTACAACATTGTGATATGTCCTATGACCCCTTGAGATGCAATAACATGTACTAGTAAACCTAAGATATATTATTAGGGTTCCTAAGGGGTTGTAAGGTGTCTTAAGGGGTCGTAGGACCCATTAATGGGTTCTACAAACTTTTATGACACCTTACGACCCATTAGAAATCCTAAGAGTACTTATTAGGGGTTGTAAGGTGTCTAAGGGGTCTTAACATCCATTAATGGCTCCTAAGACAGAGTAAGATGTCCTATGACCTGTTGAGACTCATTAATGTGTACTATGAATCCTTAGATGTATTCTTAGTGTTCATAAGGGGTGGTAAGGTATCTTAAGGGGTCCTAGGACCCATTAATAGGTCCTACGACCCCTTAAGACACCTTACCACCCATTAGGAAGCCTAAGAGTACATCTTCAGGGATGTAAGGTGTCTTAAGGGGTCATAGGACCCATTAATGACTCCTAGGACTCCTTATGAACCTTTAAAAACCTGTTAGGAAGCCTAAGAGTACATCTTAGGGGTTGTAAGGTGTTTTAACGGGTCCTAGGCACCATTAATGCATCCTACGACCCCTTATGACACCTTATGGCCCATTAGTAAGCCTAAAAGTACATCTCAGGGGTCATAAGGTGTCTTAGGACCAATTAATGGCTCCTACAACCCCTTATAACACCTTACAACCCATTAGGAAGCCTAAGAGTACAACTTAGGGGTCATAAGGTCTCTAAAGGGGTCCTACAACCCCTTATGACACCTTATGACCCATTAGAAATCCTAAGAGTACATATTAGGGGTCGTAATGTTTCTTAAGAGGTCTTAGGACCCATTAATGGTCCTACAAACCCTTATGACACCTTACAACCCATCAGAAAGCCTAAGTGTACATCATAGGGGTTGTAAGGTGTCTTAAGGGGTCCTATCATCCATTAATGGCTCCTACAAAACCTTATGATACCATACAACCAATTAGGAAGCCTAAGAGTACATCTTAGGGGTTGTAAGGGGTCTTATGGTGTCCTCAGATAGAGTAATATGGCCTATGACCCCTTTAGAACTATTAAAGTGTAATAGGAACCTATGACTGCTTATGACACCTTAAGACCCATTAGGAAGTGTAAGAGTACATCTTAGGGGTCGTAAGGTGTCTTAAGGGGTCGTATGACCCATTAATGACTCCTAAAACTCCATATGAACCCTTACAACCCGTTAGGAAGCCTAAGAGTACATCTTAGGAGTTGTAAGGTGTCTTAAGGGGTCAAAGGACCATTAATGGGTCCTACGACCCATTATGACACCTTACAACCCATTAGGAAGCCTAAGAGTACATCTTAGGGGTTGTAAGGTGTCATAAGGGGTCTTAGGACCTATTAATAGGTCCTACGACCCCTTATGACACCTTACAACCCATTAGGAAGCCTAAGAGTATATCTTAGGGTTCATAAGGTGTCTTAAGGGTTCCTAGGACCCATTAATGGGTCCTACGAGCCCTTATAATACCTTACAACCCATTAGGAATCCTAAGAGTACATCTTAGGGGTTGTAAGGTGTCTTAAGGGGTCTTACAACCCATTAATAGGTCCTATGACCTTTTATGACATATTACAACCCATTAGGAATCCTAGGAGTACATCTTAGGGGTTGTAAGGGGTCTTATGGTGTCCTAAGACACATTAACATGTCGTATGACCCCTTGATACCTATTAATGTTTACTTGGAACCCAAATATGTATTCTTATGGTTCCTAAGGGGTTGTAAGGTTTTTTAATGGGTTCTACGACCCCTTATGACCCATTAGAAATCCTAAGCGTACATCTTAGGGGTCGTAAGTTGTCTTAAGGGGTCCTAGCATCCATTAACAACTCCTAAGATACAATAATATGTAGTATGATCCCTTGAGACCCATTAATGTGTACTAGGAACCCTAATATGTATTCTTAGGGTGCCTAAGGGGTTGTAAGGTGTCTTAAGGGGTCCTAGGACCCATTAATGGTCCTACAACCCCTTATGACAGCTTGCGACCCATTAGGAAGCCTAAGAGTACATCTTAGGGGTCGTAAGGTGTCTTAAGAGGTTGTAGGACCTATTAATGGGTCCTACGACCCTTTATGACACCTTACGGCCCATTAGAAATCCTAAGAGTACATCTTATAGGTCTTAAGTTGTCTTAAGGAATCCTAGGACCCATTAATGGGTCCTACGAACCCTTATGACGCCTTACAACCCTATAGAGAGAGAGAGAGAGGATCAACTATGAAGTTTTAAAACCTATAAATGTTTTCTAAATAACATGTGATTGTAATAGTCATAAAGGACTAATATGCATTGTAAGTGGACCAATAGTGTCCAAGAGTGTCAAGGATTGTTTAGGGGTTACTGAGAGGTTAGAAGTGTTTAGAATAGGTCTCCAAGATGTTGGAAGTCATTAGGAAGTTTATATTTTATAAGTTTTAATTAGTTTTGAGTTTTTTTCATAGTTGAAAGATTCAAAATTTCAAACATAACAGTTACATTGTCTTGTAGTGGAAAACACATGCATAGGAGTCTTTTGGTATTCCTCTTCAAATGTAACTGCCAAGAAATGGTTGGAGAGGAAAATGAATCAAGTCATTAAATGATAGTAGAGTCCATTTTTGTGGAAAGGATGCTGTAATGTATGAATTATTCTCTGAGATGTAAATAAAGTTCAGATTTTTTGCAAGTCCAGACTTGGTTTTTTATCACAAAAAATTGGGTGTTGTTGCGTGGGCTATATCTCCCAACTCAACCATTGGATCTTTCTCATCTTGGCATATGTTTTAGATAAAATAATTATTGCCATCCTCATTGGAAGGATTTGTTGTATATTTTTTTATGCAAAAGTTATTCATGATAGAGTATGGGTCTATGCAAAGGGTAGTGACAGGACAATTTTGGATGAATTTTTAAGATGCATGCACTAGTGCTTAGTGCCTCCACATCAGAGATTTCCTTGGTATTATTATTATAATATTAATACTAATGTTAATGTAAAAACATTAATATTATAAAAAATGATATCTGTAACAATAATTAAAAACTAAAAAAAAATTGAAAATAACATGGAATGAAAAAGTTTGAAATTGCAAATGTTGCGATTTTAAATGGAAGGCAAAATTTTGGCAGCAAAAATCTGATATCCGATTTGAAAATCTGACATCTGATTTCAAATATGATATCTGATTTCAAATCTGATATCCGATTTCAAATCCGATATCTGATTTTAAATCTGATATCCAATTTCAAATCTGATATCCAATTAGGCTTGTGCATTGGCTTTTGGTTTGGCCATGTGTACTGACACCCAGGCCTACTAAAAAGTCAACACGCTTTTTAGCACATTTTTGGACAAGTGAAAAGAGGATTTTTTTCACATCACCACTTTTTGGCATACCATGATTCTGCGCATGCCCAATAACTAGATGTTACTCTTTTATGAGTATTCCACACTGTGTTGGATGAATTGCACAAGACTGGAATACCCACATATCTTTTCCTCAGATTTTAGACATAAACTCGAAATATATGCAAGTTGTCCTTCTTTTGTTGAGAAATGAATATTTCTTGTTGAACTGACAATATCACATGTTTGATATGCATCTTTGTGTTTGTGGTTTGTAAAGAGTTGATTTTGAGTCGGCCTCCATTCAGCTGTTTAATGATTTCCTCCACTGCTGTCTGTAGTATTTATTGTATGGGGACAATGCTATTATACCATAGGCTGTCATTACATGTTGTCCTCCCCTGTCAGAATTGAGCTTACCAATATTATTCAGACATAAATACTGAAATAATAATATTATTATAAACATGGGTACATACATCACTGTCATTTTAGCACACCAAAATACATTGTTTGACTAATACCCTGCATATAACCTCTCTTCAAATTCATATTAAGCATATGGATACTGTACTTGTTCCACTCTTATGGATACATGCATAAAAAGTAACTTATGCTTGTCAATATATGTACATTGTCTTTTCATTATTTTCAAAAGTAGATGTTTTTTGTGGATTGATTCTCCTTTTTTATCCAAAGGTATCATGTATTGTGACTACATTACTTTCCATTCACCCTGCATATGCACTCTATTATTTGATCATTATTCTCTATTATGCATATTTCATAACAACATTTGATAATACTATTTTTTACTCTTCTGGCATCTGGATATTGGCATTAATAGTTTTGAAATTCCATAACAGCATGTATGCACCCTGTAGCAACTGTTATATACTGCATTTATTATACACATAACTCACATTGATATCACTATAGTTTAGCCATTTTTCTTGCACATCAATGTTGAAATCTGCATTTGAACATTTCTTTCTTTCCTACACATTAAACATCTAGCATTCTTTTCATTCTTTAATAATGCATATTGTGAAGTTCGAGCACGGGTTTGTGACAATCACTGCATCCTTCAAATACAACATAGGATTTCATAAAGATATGTTTTTTTTTATGTTATTATTCTATCAATGTAAATGCATACCTTTCTATTACATTGATATCATCAGTAAATATGCAGTTCAGGGAGTTTGACTGATGTATGGTGCTTTTTTAGTGAACTATGTATTGCTTAGATCCAATTGGATCTAACAATCTTTTCCATGATGATGATGCAGGAAACAGGAACAACAAAAGACCTAGGATGGATGACAGATAGAGAAAAGACCAAGACAACCAAGACATGAAGACTTTAGATGATGTAGATGACCAACTCTAGAGACTAGAAGACCTCTTAAAGGCAATACATAGATCCCTGAACTTCATCATGCTTCCCTCTTACTTTCTTTTCTGCATATATAATATTTTGACAGTATGAAAGATGTAAACTTGAAGGAACACTTGCTTAATACATTTAGTTTTGAATGCACAATGTAATGATAATTTATGAATTTGAAATTGTGAAACTGATCAATACTTAGAGTACAAATGAAACATGGTAATATGAATGTAATGGAAATGTATGCATCTTTACTGGCTAAACATTAATGTTAAAAAGATGTATCTTTATGCAAATTTTTTAATTGTTATGACTGTTATCCCGCATGTGAAAAATATGGGTAACAATTCTAGCAACCTCTGATGGATGTCTGCCTGCTTGACATTGGGAACAGTAGCCTAAAACAGTCCATTGGGCATTGAGTCTCTTGATCACCTACGGAAACCCAAAACCTAATCTATGGATATAAGAAAACCATTTCCCCAATGATTGCGTGTATGTTTATGATCTGTGGTAGTGAAGTAAAAAAATTCATTACCACAAATTGTAAATATATTCTTGATCATTGAGGAATGATTTAGTTGTATTTGCAGATTGGGACAGCAAACTTGGAATACCTTGCAAACCTGAAGACTTATTGAAAACTGGGAAAACTAAAACTAAAACTGACCTAAATGTGCTTGCCAGTACTTAGGGAAACTGGAAAACTAACCTACCCTAACCTAACCAACCACAAATTATACTAAACAAAACCATTTACTAGTTCATTGAAATATTTTCCTTTCCTCCTCAATTTGCAATGATGCACATGCTTATTGGAAAATACCAAAAAACTGAACAATGACACATATACAACCAGCTCATGCAACATTTCAAGAAGAGAGGAAGTATTTTGACTTACTTCACTCTTCTGATGGAAGAAATCTGAATCAACATGCTGCACTAGATGTTCTTCATCAACCTCCTGACAAACAAGAGTTTCTATAAATGAGGACTCTCCTTTACTCTCCAACTAGGCCAAATACTAGATTGGACAGCCTCTTGAGAGTATAAAATTGGGGCTCTCCTTGTTGTTTTCTTTACTTTCCTCTGGTTTCTCATGGCTGTCCTACATCATTAGCAGCCATGTGAGCTCCTCCTCCATGGTCAAAACACCATCATCTTCTATCAAATCATCTATGAGCTCATCAAAACTATTGATCCCCTGTAAATCTTGAGCACTTGGCTCCAGCTTGCATTCCTACACATAATCATTAGAAAGAATGTCCTCCAAAATAGAGCACCCTTGAATAGGCACAAACTCTGGCATCTCAAGTTTCTCATAGAAATCTTCAATAATGTGGTCAAAATCATTCTCTAAGCTTTGATTAGTTTCTTGATCATGAACACTTTGTTGTGCTGATGTGACTGGAATCTCCTCTTCTTTCTCTTGATCTACAAAAGAGGGCAACTCCTCAAAGAAAAGTGTAACCATCTCTTCTTTCTCAAAAGAGTCTCCTGTAGCCAATGATGCAATTTGTTGACTATCCATCTCAGAATATACAGGAAGATCTATAACTGAATCCAATACCTCTTGTTCTATTAGATTTGAACTAATAACCTTCTTTTCAACTCCCTATTTAGGAGATGACTCGCATGGAACCATCTTGACAATTTCATGATCAACTATATCTAATTTACATTCATGCTCTTGTATAAGGATAGGCTTCAATTCTTCATAAGGATATAATTGCTCTATAATAGGTGTTTGTGCTAAAAGGATATCACTAAAACTTGGGAATGAGAGCTTAATTGGCTCTTTATTTATAGGCTCTCTGATCATGGGGGTACTCCAACTTGGAACTTTACATTTAAGAGATTTAGGAGACCCACCTTTCCTAAAATGCATGAAGCTTGGAATTTTATGCTCAGGAGCCGTTTGTTCAGCTATTTGTGATCTTAGCCCTGCTCCCTTAACAACAACTTGATGGTCAAGCTCTTCTTCCCATTGTATCATTTGTTTCTCATATAGTTGATCCTCATTTCCTTGCTCTTGATTTGGCTGCACAAGCTTGCTAGGCTCATAAAACTTCTTCTATTTAACACAGTCCTAGTTTTGAGGCTGATGGGAAACATCTTTATGCTGATTAGGCATGAAATAGTCTCCTTGGAACTGGTTATAACTCTGAGTTTGCTGCCACCTAGTTTGAGCATGGGAGGGCGGGTGGTAATCCCACTGAGCTGGCTGATATTTAATCTCTTGTTGCTGCCTTTGAGCCCATGATCCTTCTTGTTGGAGAGCCTTCTCATAAGCCTGTACAAGGGCATATTGATTTGGGGCATGCTGGATATATTGATAGCCTCCTGAGGTATGGTAGATTGGAGTAAAAATAGGCTTATGATGATTTTTATATGGCTGATGATTAGCCCATTGAACATTAATTTCATGATAAGGTGGTGAGTATTGTTGCAGCCCACCATAATATGAAATTTCTATTCATGAAACAAACTAGAAATATGAATATAAAAGATGATCTAAAAAATACCAGCACTTGACCTTTTGAAACCAGTAGATCTTTTGTTGCAGAGTCGCCAGGTGTTTGTTTGAATCCTGCCTCCAAATGCTAAAACACTTCTATTCACACCATAACAACAATAATCATGAAGCTTCAACCAAACTGTAAAATAGTTTGGTCCCATCGGCCATGCCAAAAATTGTTCAGGTTTAGAATTACTACCACAACTCAGGCATTGGGGCTTTGACAGTATCCTATCCTAACAATGGAAACCTTCTCTAGCTGTGGGTGGACTATGATTGAGGAGTCTCTGGATTCTAGGCCAGTTCCTATTTGATATGGAATATCACCACCTGATTTGTAACTTAGTAGGGAAAGGGGAGAAAGAAACTTTTAAAACTGGAAATAGGTAGGGGTGATACACGAAGAATGAATTTAGAATTTTGATGGAAAGATAAAACCATAACTGCAACTTATATATCAAAGGCTTAACACTTCAAATCCCTATTCAACATATAGGCTAATAGATTTCACTACTAGGGTTAAACCACAAATAGCTCAAATAATCAGCAAACATATATTTTCCATACAAGGTTTTGAAAAATAACACTTGCAAAGAAAGATGAAAACATGATCATAGAATGAAAACTCCAAATGTATGAGCCAATAAAACATCTGCTTTATTTCGCACCAAAATATGACAAAATTTGGTTACAAAATGGTCTCCAAAACATCTAGGAACAAAAATTTCACTATATGCCTTCTCTCCAAAAACTGCAACCCTGGATACAAAATGCATAAAAAAAGGTCTACGGGAACAAATAGTTCACTGAAAGCACCTCCTCACTAAATTCTGCCCCATTAACTATGAAAATGAAGCTCATTTATATAGCCCTCAAGGCTAATCTCAAAAATGACATCTCCCTTCAAAAAGTCCCTCTCAAACAGAAAGATAACCCAAAATTAGAGGCCTAAATGATGCCTACAAATTAGCCCCTCATCAAGCTCCTCAAAAATAGCACATCCCTAAATCTAAGGCATGATTAGTGCCTAAAATCTAGCCTCTAAAGGCCCATTTCGAAAATGAGATACCCCTAAAGTTGGCATCTTTAAACTATATCTTTACAATAATATTACCAACCCATTCAAAATCCTAACCCACAACATGAACCCCCACTATATTTGCATAAAAAAACAAACTCCAAAGCATAACTGACACCATAGTATGGTCAACATGACCCATTTCTAAACAATAACCAATCTCCCACAAAATATCAATGTATCAATTAGCCAAGTAGCTATCATGGCATGTGATTGATAGGGTCTTTACTACCTATGCATTGTGGACTCCAAAACTCTATTGAATTTGACATAGGCATTGATAGGCATTTCATTTTCACAATCGACAACTTTGTATTGGGAGAAGAATAAGGGCTTTCAAAAACCCTAGTTCACTTGTTGTGTCACCATGCTGCAATTTATACATTCTTCCTAGCCTCTGCCACTAATTTGGAGTTCTTGGTTTGTAAACATTGGTTTCATACTGTAGTTTTTCATCTTCCTGCACGACACTTACGGGTTATTTGTTCTCTGGAGTTTATGTGTGATAAACATGGTTTTGTTTGTGCATCGTGAACTCTTGTTGGGCTATGTGTTCTCTTTATTTGTGATGTGGGGTATCTACTGAAGTTCGGCCTCCATTCGATTTATGACTTCCATGCCACAACTATGGCACTTCTTTCTTCATGATTCTGGATTGAACTCAATCTCTACCTTTGTGATACTCAAACTGCATATAGAATGCATGCTCTCCATAAAGATCTATGCTTTAGAACCCATGGTTTTTTCATGCCACATAGTGTTCCATCTGTAGATGTTTTCTTTGAATGGCGCTAGGGTCTATGCTCATTGCTTTGAACTGAATTCTCAAGAGGTTTGAGAGCTCGGGCTCTTGATGGAGTGGGATTCTAGACTGCAGCTTTCAACTTGAGTTCTAGCTTATAAATGTGGGTTTTCTGCATATTACTTCTGATATCTTTTACTTTGAATGTTAAGCCATGACACATGGAGTCTTTCACATACCTGTTGAACTCAACCTCCACTATACTTCGAGTGATCTTCACCTACATGCTATGATAGTTTAGTTCTAGATAAGTGCTCTTACTCTTTCTATTATCCTTGTTCTTTACTCAAAAAAAAAAGATGTCATTTGGCCGACATGCTGTAACCTTGCAAAACCAATCGGGGTTTTAGGTTTTTTAAATATTTACATCTTTTTTGGCAATAAATCTAGGTTTTGTATTTACTTCTCAGTTAAATCCTTTCTTCTGTAGCATAAAATCTGTAGCTCTACTTGAAGTCTCGCTTTGTAAATAACCAGATGTTACTCTTTTATGATTAGTTCACACTGTGTTGGATGAATTGCACAAGACTGGAATACCCACATATCTTTTCCTTAGATTTTAGACATAAACTCAAAATATATGCAAGTTGTCCTTTTGTTGAGAAATGAATATTTCTTGTTGAACTGCCAATATCACATGTTTGATATGCATCTTTGTGTTTGTGGTTTGTAAAGAGTTGATTTTGAATTGGCCTCCATTTTGTTGTTTAATGATTTCCTCCATTACTGTCTACAGTATTTATTGTATGAGGACCATGTTGTTATACTGTAGGCTGTCATTACATGATGTCCTCCCCTGTCAGAACTAAGCTTACCAATATTGTTCAGACATAAATACTAAAATAATAATAGTATTATAAACATGGGTACATACGTCATTGTCATTTTAGCACACCAGAATACACTGTTTGACTAATACCCTTCATATAACCTCTCTTCAAATTCATATTAGGCATATGGATACTGTACTTGTTCCACTCTTATGGATATGTGCATAAAAAGTAACTCATGCTTGTCAATATATGCACATTGTCTTTTCATTATTTTCAGAAGTAGATGTTTTTTTGTGGATTGATTCTCCTTTTTTATCCAATGGTATCATGTACTATGATAGAATTACTTTCCATTCATCCTGCATATGCACTCTGTTATTTTATCATTATTCTCTGTTACGCATATTTCATAACAGCATTTGATAATACTATTTTTTACTCTTTTGGCATCTGCATATTGCCATTAATAGTGTTGAAATTCCATAACAACATGTATGCACCTTGTAGCAACTATTACATACTGCATTTCTTATGCACATAACTCACATTGATATCACTACAGTTTAGTCATTTTTCTTGCACATCAATGCTGAAATCTGCATTTGAACATTTCTTTCTTTCCTACACATTGAACATCTAGCATTCTTTTCATTCTTTAATAATGCATATTGTGAAGTTCGAGCACAGGCTCATGAAAATCACTGCATCCTTCAAATACAACATAAGATTTCATAAAGATATGTTGTTTTGATTTTATTATTCTATCAATGTAAATGCATACCTTTCTATTACATTGATATCATCAGTAAATATGCAGTTTAGGGAGTTTGATTGATGTATGGTGCTTTTTTAGTGAACATTGTATTGCTTAGATCCAATTGGATCTAACAATCTTTTCCATGATGATGATCTAGGAAACAGGAACAACAAAAGACCTAGGATGGAGGATAGACAGAGACAAGACCAAGACAACCAAGACATGAAGAATTCAGATGATGCAGATGAACAACTCCAGAGACTAGAAGAACTCTTCAAGGCAATACATAGATCCCTGAACTTCATCATGCTTCCATCTTACTTTCTTTTATGCATATGTTATCTTTTGACAGTATGAAAGATGTAACCTTGAAGGAACACTTGCTTACTGCATTTAGTTTTGAATACACAATGTAATGATCATTCATGAATTTGAAATTTTGAAACTGATCAATACTTAGAGTACAAATGAAACATGGTAATATGAATGTAATGGAAATGTATGCATCTTTACTGGCTGAACAATAATGTTAAAAAGATGTATCTTTATGCAAAAAATTTAACTGCTATGACTACTATCCTGCATGTGAAAAATATGGGTAACAATAATCATATATATGATAATGAAAAATCATTAAAGTAATACAAAAGAAAGGACAATGATCAAATTCTCAAGGTTGATAGGTCACTTACGAATTTGATTTTATCGATCGGAATAATCTGATCAAAGCTACAATACAGTAACAATGACCTTCTCCCTAGATATCTCTCGGTGTCCATATCTAATTGTCATCTTTTAGAACTCCTCAGTGTATTACTTTACACTCATGTCTTTCTGCTTCAGATTCTGTAACTTCTTGAATAGTTCCAATTCATAATCTTCTAGAATGAACTTATCCTTCAACCTTGTGCAATCATTTGCCTCCACCTAGTGATTTATATTTAACCATTTTGCTCTCTATCCTTCTGCAATTCTTTCCACATTAAGGCATCATGACCCTTTAACTTAGTATATGCTAACCTAACCCTTTGTGGATCTCTAATATCCTCAAGTTCAAATTCATCATCTAATTCACAATCCAATCTATCTAATCCTATTGATGCAATGATCTAGAAAATTTACAAACCTACAATCTATGGATTTTACTTTCTTGTTCCATAGCTCTCAACAATCTCTCTTCATCTGCAAGCATCTCAGTCCCTTCAATCTCAAGATCTTCAAAAACTTTTTCATATTCTTCTTATGTCTCTGGATTTCTTCTCAAACCAGCTAACACATTACAAATTTCATACATGATCTCATGCTTGAAATCCTCCATCATTTGTTCTAACCTCCTAGGGTTCATCCTGTTAGTAATAACTGAGAGGAGGCCGGGGGGGGGGCGGGGGGGGGGGGGGGGGGGGTGAATCAGTGGCCTCAAATTTTTATCCTTAATCTAACCACCAATCAAATAAACCTCAGATTATTAAGTCCCTGTAAGATGCATGCCATGAAATGCTTATCATGATTAACTATCTATCAGTTTTTCTTATCTATCCTTATTCTCCTTGATTACCGATAACCAGTATAAATATTTACCGAAATACAATAAATATGCAGAGTATACCGATAAATCTAGAAATGCATATGTGAAAGGTAAAACAGTAAAGTAATAAACCATACACACATAACACATGGATTTTAACATGGAAACTCTGTTAAGGGAAAAAACCACTGGGACCGGTACCCCAAATTTTCACTCTTCTTAAGTGAGCCCTGTTAAGAGCCAACCCTGTTTAAGGTTACAAACACACTGTTAGGTGTGACCTTGTTAGAGGATTTTACACATATAGGTTGTCACTTAGTATCGGGCATCTAATGGTGCCATCCTTGAATCAGCCTCTCTCTTAGACCATTAATAGGCATTAGACATATCCAATGCTACTTTCATGAATCAACCCTTTTGGCACTCCTTGAGATGTACCTCAATATATAGAAGACTGTTAAGTGTTTCTCTATTGAGAGACTTGATGCTTCAATGGTTAAACTGAAACAAAATGACCTATTTCTAATGCAAATTGAACTGTAGATTTTTAGATCTATTTAAGTACATTACCTCTCTGATCAATATATCAATTCAATTCTTTTGTGTTCACTGTTCATCAATGTTTGCAGAATTCCTTAGATCTTCTTCAGCTTGATTGATCAGTACTGCATGAAGTTGTTCTCCATCAGTTTCTTCTTAGCATCCTCTTTCTATTCACTCCCCTTAATCCACTTTCCATGAATGTGATACGAAAATGAATTAAACTTGTCTCTTATATAGACATAATATTCATTGATTCTTGATTCTTGGCGTGAAAAATAATCCAGCCAATCTTTTTTGAAAGCATAACTCCTGATTTATCTCATAGTTATCTTTATGCCAATTGTAAAAATATTCTTTAAATCAATCACTGAACTTTGGTCAAATAAAATAAAGAAAACAAGTAGTTAAGTCTATCGTTAGCTCTTGCCAGCTAGATATTTTATCATTTTTTGAACTCTCTGTTCTGTCGGTCAACTCTTTAGTTAGTCATCGGTTACAACTATCAGTTCTGTCGGTGTGACCCCAGTTAGCTTCGGGATCTCCATCCATTGGGAAACTCTACTTTTCAGCTCGTTGGGTATCCTATGGTTTTGCTTCGCCGGGCAACACTGTCTTCTACTTGTTGGGTATCACTGTGACTTTTCTTCTTTGCCTTACCGATGGTGTGCACTCCATCGGTGTTGCCTATCACTTAGTGAATACTTGAATTTTATGCATTGCTGAAAGCATAACCTTTGTTCCATTGATTCTCTGACTTATTTGGCATTTTATACATGACCATACAGATGATATCAAGTTGAAATCAATGAAAACACACACCATTAACTGATTTAATGCCTTGCATTATCTTCAACTTAACATTGTCAAACATTTAATTAGTTACATGTCATCAATCTCTCCCTTTGGAATTGATGGCAACAAACTTATATTATCATTCTATACTATTTCTAATACAATTTTTGAGATTCATCAAGTTACCAATCTTTGTTTGATAACCGATAAATGTCTGAACTTCGGTAAGCTCTATTTTATCTTAGATTTGATTCTTGTAGCTTTCTATTTTTACTGATGTGTTGAATCTTCTTATTGTGTCAATTTCTCTCTTTTGACTGTTCTTCACATTTGATGTCTTTCTCTCTTGTCAGCAACTCTTCCTTTGTATTGACTGCTTCATACAAACTCTCTCCCTATGGATATGATCTCTCCCTATTGGAGTAATCTGATAATGGATAATCTCTCTTCCTTTTTCTAAAGACTGTGATAATATGGATATTTTCTCTCCCTTTGACAACAATGACAAACAAATATCTTACAGATATCTAGTTTATTAATGTCAAGTGATCTTTTCTCTCCATCCATAATATATTCCTTGAATTTCCCTTATCCATCAGCGATACAACAATATGTTCTGGTGCTCGGTTCTGATATATACCTGTCTATATATAGATGTAGCTTTGAAGTTCTTCTCTTTTCTTTGTATCAACATGAATGATATTCTAATAATAAGTAGGCTGATACAGCCTCCAGTCTTTTACTGACTGGTAGATAAGGGTTTTACCCCTAGTCTCTTTCTCAGGTACCCAAATGTATCATTGGGCAATGGCTTGGTGAAGATATCGGCCAATTGTTCTTTTGATTGCACATACTCAAGTATCACCTCTTTTTCTTGAACTTGTTCTCTCAAGTAATGATACTTGATGGAAATGTGTTTAGTCTTTGCATGCATGACTGGATTCTTGGAAATGTTTATTGCACTGGTGTTATCACAATAGATAGTCACTGGTTCTAAGATCTTCATATGCATACCTTCCAGCAGTTGTTTGATCCGTGCAATATTTGAGCAATTTGCAGTAGCAACAACATATTTTTCTTCTATAGTAGACTGTGAGATGCATCCCTACTTCTTGCTAATCCATGTGACAAATCTGTCACCCATAAAGAATGCTCCTTCAATTGTGCTCTTCTGGTCATCAAGATTTCCAGCCTAATCAGCATCGGTAAACACCTTTAGTTCAAATTTGCCTTCTCTTCTATACCATAAGCCAAATTCCTCAGTATTCTTTAGATATCTTAGAATCTTTTTATAGTAGTCATATGTGACTCTCTGGGGTTAGCAAAAAATATAACAACAGTTCCCACTGCATCTGCAATATCTAGTCTAGTGTGTACAACATACATGAGTTTTCCAATCATTGATCTGTACAAAGTTTGATTTACCTCTGTTGTCTTGTCCTCCTTTGTCAACTTACATCCAGTGGCCATTGGTGTTCCAACTGGTTTGGATTCTTCCATCTTGAATATCTTTAGGACCTCTTTGATGTACTTGGACTATGTAATGAAAATACCTTCTCCTTGTTGCATGATCTGGAGACCAAGAAAGAATTTGATCTCACCAAACATAGACATCTCAAATTCTTTTCTCATGTCTCTATCAAATGATTTACATAGCATATCATTTCCTCTAAATATGATGTCATCGATAAATATTTCAGCAATCAGGGTGTTAGCATCAGTATCTTGTTTTAAATAAAAATTACTGTTTTCACTAGTCCTTACAAATCCAATACTTATTAGATAGGAATGAATTCATTCATACCAGGCTCTAGGAGCTTGTTTTAATCCATACAAGGCTTTTTGAAGTCTACATACCATGTCCTTCTTGTCTGGATCAACAAACCCTTCTGGTTGTTCAATGTATACCTCTTCTTCAAGTATTCCATTTAGGAATGCTGACATGACATCCATTTGGTATACTTTGAATCTTTTGAATGTGGCATAAGCAAGTAATCTCCTTACTCCTTCTAGCCTAGAAATAGGTGTAAAGGTCTCTCCATAGTCTATACCTTCCTCTTGTGCATACCCTTTGCATACTAGTCTTGCTTTGTTCCTTGTGACTTCTCCATTCTCATTCAGATTATTCCTGAATATCCATTTTATACCGATGACATTCTTTTTGTCTGGTCTTGGCACAAGTGACCATGTTTTGTTGTTCTCAATCTGCTCAATCTTATCATTCATAGTACTTATCCATTCCTCATTATCTAGTGCAGCATTGACAGATTTTGGCTCAAACTCACAAATTAAACAATTTGAGTTTAAAGACTTAGTTCTTGTTCTTGTACCAGCTTTCTTATCTCCTATAATCTGGACCTTTGGATGGTTCCTTCTTACATATCTTGCAAGTATAGGTATAGATCTTTGTCTATCAGCTTGATCATTATTTTGATCTTCATTTAGTTCTTCATCACCTTGCACATTATCTTGATCATTATCCTGACCGTCAATATTTTTAGCCTGATGCTCGAGAGCAATGATTTTTAGCTATGGGGCTCTACATTGTTGGTAGGGTAGAGTCTCAGGTTCCTTGATGTAAGTGAACTTATTGTAGTCCTCTAGTTCTTTAGTGCTTTCCTATTCATTCTTCTCTGCAAATTCATCTATCTTTACATTTGCACTTTCAATAATTTTGTTAGAGGCTTTGTTTAGACATTTGTAAGCCTTTCTCTTGGTATAATACCCTAGAAAAATTCCTTCATCACTCTTGGATTCAATTTTTCCATTTCTATCATCCTTTAAGATATAACATTGACTGCCAAAAATTTTGAAATAACTCACATTGGGTGTGTATCCATACCATAGCTCATAAGGTGTCTTCTTGGTGTCTTTCTTCAGTTGTACTATGTTCAGTGTGTAGATAGCAGTACTGAAAGCTTCCCTCCAAAATATTTGGGTGATGCCTTTTTCTATCATCAGTATTCTAGCACAATCAACTATTGATCTATTCCTTCTCTCAGCAATTCCATTTTGTTGTGGTGTTCTTAATGCAGAAACCTGTCTTTTATACCATGCTCATTACAAAATTTAGTGAATTCATCTTATATAAACTCACCTCCTCTATCTAATCTCAAAATTTTTAGATCTTTACCACTTTGTTTCTCTACCAAAGCCTTATACCATTTAAACATCTTAAATACTTCTGATTTATCTTTTAGAAACATAACTGTCATCATTCTAGAGTAATCATCAACAAAGAGAATAAAATATCTAT
>MU226115.1:225887-251530 GCA_018584345.1 Thuja plicata
CATCTTTTCTTCTGTTAGTACATCTTGCAGCAAAATGTCCAATCTCTTTGCAATTAAAACAAACAAGTGGTAATTTACCTTTGTATTTACCTTTGCCTTTCTGCATTCTTCTGGCCATAAGTGCTTCAATTTCATCAAGATCATCTTCTTCACTTGCACTATCACTATCTTTTCTCATAGTGTTTTTGTGACTTGATTTAATTATTCTCATAGAAGTTTTGAATGCAGACTCTATGTTTGGTAAGACACTATCATCGAAGTTATTCATCTCAAATGAAATCAGCCTTCCAATTAAATTGTCTAGAGTAACATTCCTATTTGCTACTGCTCTCATTTCTTGAATGACAGATACTCTAATAGAATAAGTAGGCAGTAAGGTTCTTAAAATTTTACTTACCACTGTATCTTCTTCTAGTACACCTCCAACTCCTCGGATAGCATTGACTACCTCTTTAATTCTTGTGGTGCACTGAGTGATGTTTTCTCCTTCTTTCATTTTGAGATCATCAAACTTTCCTCTAAGGCTTTCTGCCTTGGCTCTCAAAACATTTTTTTCACCACCATGTACAAGCTTCAGTTTGTCCCACATCTGCTTTGTAGTTTTTCAATCTTTGACATCTTCAAATTCAGCATCGGAGTGTGAGGAAGCAAGATCTATTGATCATGCCATTATGTTCATGCTTCTCTCTCATTTGTTCAACTGTTGGTCCTCCTGTGGGAAACACATATTCAATTTCAAGGAATTGAGTAACATCATTACCAATACCTGATAAGTGGAGTCTTATCCTGCTTTTCCATGAAGCAAAATTATCTGTGTTCAACTTGGGCACATCTCGTCTGTTCATCTTGTGATCTTTGACTTAGGTCTTGAAACCTTCCTTCTAAGCACACAAGCTCTGATACCAATTTTTAGTAATAAATGAGAGGGGGAGTTGAATCAGTGGCCTCAAATTTTTATCCTTAATCTAACCACCAATTAAATAAACCTTAGATTATTAAGTCCCTACAAGATGAATGCCATGAAATAATTATAATGATTAACTGTCTGTCGGTTTTCCTTGTCTATCCTTATTCTCCTTGATTACCGATAAGAAGTATAACTATTTACCAAAATATAGTAAATATGCAGAGTATACCGATAAATCCAGAAATGCATATGTGAAATGTAAAATAGTAAAGTAATAAACCATACACACATAACAGATGGATTTTAATGTGGAAACCCTGTTAAGGGAAAAAACCACTGGGACTGGTACCCCAAATTTTCACTCTTCTGAAGTGAACCTTGTTAAGAGCCAACCCTGTTAAAGGTTACAAACACACTGTTAGGTGTGACCTTGTTAGATGATTTTACACATATAGGTTGTCACTTAGTATTGGGCATCTAATGCTGCCATCCTTGAATCATCCTCTCTCTTAGACCGTCAATAGGCATCGGGCATATCCAATGCTACTTTCATGAACCAACCTTTTTGGCACTCCTTGGGATGTACCTCAATATATAGAAGACTGTTAAGTCCTGCTCTATTAAGAGACTTGATGCTTCAATGGTTAAACTGAAACAAAATAACCTGTTTCTAATTCAACTTGAATTGAATATTTTTAGATCTATTTAAGTACATTACCTCTCTGATCAATATATCAATTCAATTATTTTGTGCTCCATACTTTCTTCTCTGTGGTGTTGTGTTCACTGTGTTTCAGTGTCTGTAGAATTCCTTAGCTCTTCTTCAGCTTGATTAATCAGTACTGCATGAAGTTGTTCTCCGTCAATTTCTTCTTAGCATCCTCTTTCTATTCACTCCCCTTAATCACCTTTCCGTGAATGTGATAGGAAAATGAATTAAACTTGTCTCTTATATAGACATAATATTCATTAATTCTTGATTCTTGGCGTGAAAAACAATCTAGCCAATCTGATTTAAAGCATAACTCCTAATTTATCTCATAGTTATCTTTATGCCAACTATACAAATCTACTTTAAATCAATCACTTAACTCTGCTCGAATAAAACAAAGAAAACAACCAGTTAAGTCTATCTTTAGCTCTTTCCAACTAGATATTTGTCATTTTCTGAACTCTCTGTTCCGTCGGTCAACTCTTCAGTTAGTCATCGGTTACAACTGTCAGTTCCGTCAGTGTGACTCTAGTTAGCTTCAGGAGCTTCATCCGTCGGGCAACTCTAGTTTTTAGCTTGTCAGGCATCCTATGGTTTTTCTTCATCGGGTAGCAATGTCTTTTGCTCGTCGGGTATCACTGTGACTTTTCTTCTTTGCCTTTACTTATGGTGTGCACTCCGTCGGTGTTGTCTGTCACTTAGTGAATACTTGACTTTTATGCATTGATGAAAGTAGACCCTTTGTTCCATTGATTCTCTGAAGTCTTTGGCATTTTATACATGACCATACAGATGATATCAAGTTGACATCAATGACAATACAAACCATTAACTGATTTAATGCCTTGCATTATCTTCAACTTAACATTATCAAACATTTAATCAGTTACATGTCATCACATCCTTCTTGGTGACATCTTTCCAATTCTAAGGTGCAACTAGCTCATCTTGATGATCTAATTACAAGGTGTCAATTTCCTCTCACTCGGCGATCTACCATACACACTTAGCCTTCCTCTAACTTGATGATCAGTTCACCCTTGGATTGCATCAATAACACAAACAAGGTCCTTAACTAGAAAGAAATTATTCTATGATCCCCTTATGATAGTCCTCTATAACTGTGGGCCAAACCCACCCTCTTACTCTGATACCATTTGAAGTAGTCATGGTAGGAGTTTCCCCAATGGATATGGCCAAAACCATGCAACCCGAGTCAATACACTAAAAAACAACATCTCAAGATCAATAAGAACTCAACATTAAACTAGAAACATGCAAAATCTCGCATTCGCATTATCACAGATTCAAGAATTTAAATCAAATTGGTCTGCAACATGCAATTTACATAGTTTTGGCATAGATGTTTGATTATAATGGAAATCTAGAACTAACCCCTATGATTAACCTTCTAAAGATTATTACTGAGAGCTACTAAACAAAGATTAGATGCCTTAATATATAGAGCCTTTACAACACATAGGTTATTCATGATCTATCACATTTTCCAAGGACAGGAAAATATAATACATAAATATAGGTCAGGACCCAAATCAAGAAGATCTCTATGCCGAGTTATAGAAATGACGTGCAATCCAAGATAGATGTCGGCCAAATATCAAGTAACATTGTGATATGAGCCACAATGCTTAGCCAATCAGGAAATTGCTTCATAAGATCAGAAAAATCTAACTCATCATTAGAACTTGAAGAATACACAAGCCAACGCATAGATCCAAGGTAACTCCATTGTGAAGTATCAAATTGATGTGTGAACCAACACTTAAGTAAGGCGTGATATCCAGTTCATACCCTAATTTTTACGACTACAAATGATTCAAAACCAAGGAGTGCCACTAAAAACAGAGAATTGGCTATCTGAAACAAAACTAAGAACAAACTAAAATCAAATAGTTTTTGGGCAATGCAAGATTGCCAATGACCCAAGGATGCTTGTGCATCAACATGATTGTATTCTCACTTTATGTTTAAATGTCCACCCATTGTTACAATTTGGTTTTGTACTTCATGTAGAGTCATATGCTTAAAATGAATAGCATTTATTACTTGATAATTTAGATAAATGACATATAAATGAAAACCCATCAGTAGTGTCTTCATCAAAGAACCATTATATTATAAGATTGCATCTCATTACAAGAAGTGCTTTTGTGTCTAAAAATATCATTCATGTTACACATTTTCATGTTTATATATTGTTAATAATATTGATTAAATGAGAGTACATATTATTTTATTGTATTAATTAAATGAGTGTATATATTATTTAATTTTATTTATTAAATAAGAGTACAATACTCAAAAAGGAGGATGGTGGTAAAGAGACACACCCAAAAAGTTTAAATAAACTATGTACAAAATAAAAAACAAAAGACTTTTTTTTTTTTAATTTAAACATATGGATCTTAATTAGAGAATGCATTATATTGTAAAGTTGCATCTCATTTCAAAAACCGCTCTTCAAATACATTATTGAAAAAACAGGGTGATAGGGACATACCCACATAGTCTAACTATTCACCATGTCCAAAAAAAGGAAAAATGATTATAGGTTATGTTTCCTTAATGTAAATGTAGTCTAACTATTCACCATGTCCAAAAAAAGGAAAAATGATTATAGGTTATGTTTCCTTAATGTAAATGTATCTGCCCACTGACACAAAGATTATATAGATAGAGGCTATCCAATGCATGGTTTCAAATGGGGTTCGGCTTGACTAATATATTCTATGTTTTTATTTGTTTAGATGATTTATCTGAATATACAGTTTCAAATGTGGATTTATGAGGTTGTAATCATTTAAAGAGGAGAATAAAGATCTAAAATGAGGTTTGGTTTAATGACACATTTTAAGTTTTGATTTATTTAAATGATTCATTTGAATACATGGTCTCAAATAGAAATGTATGAGCTTGTAATCATCTGAAAAGAGGAGAATACACACCTCAAATGGCAACCTATAGACATGAAATAATCTGAAATGGTGAGAATACACGACCTCAAATGAAACTTGTTAAAATAACACTCTTAAATTTTGATTTGTTTACACCTCTCAACTTGCAAAAACTATAAGCACACAATCAAATTTAGATATCTTGGCATATCTTCTTCTCTTTTCTATGGCAAAATGTGAAGTCCAAAAAAAACTATACTGTCCTTGAATGGGGCATTGTCAACCTTAATGCACGATAGATAGTCCCCGTCCTTCACTGTGAATTGATGGATAGAGATTTGCAAGGCTGACGAGAAATGGAACAGAAATTTATCTATTCAAGTATGTGGGTGTATCTTCAAACACGTATAGAGTTTACACAATCTCGGTCTCAAAATGATATACATTTCGAAATCTCAATCTCGAGCTTTTCAATGCTGGATAGACACGCACGTCGCTTTCTCTCAATTAATTACAATGGTTCAAACAATAAACTTAGATATTTCTTATCCTTATTATCATTTATTATTATGGGGAAAGAGTCAACTCTTGATTTCATTAAAAGAGTTTTTTTTCCTAAAAGACGGTTCAACCAATTTAGAATTCTTATCTTACAAAAGATGCTCATTGATCAAGACAATACAAGCCTATTCAATAACCATTTTATTCATGAAAGTTGTATGAATGGGAGAGCTTTTAAATAAGCGTATTCAATTCTATCCTCATAACGAGGTTTTTATCTTCTTCCCTGACCATATTATATTGAAGTACTTTCTTCATTTTGTCCTGATTTGAACTTTAGAGATATGATTTCTACTTAGTGAGCTCTGCAATCTAAGCGTGGAGTTCATTTTGAAGAGCTTGGTAAGAACAGGCGTTATATATTGATATTGTTATTGTTATTATTGTTATATGGACAAAGTCATCGTGTTTATTGTTGTTTAATAGCAATCTTACGTGACCTAACGTGCAGTCTATGATCTATGTTAAAAAAACCTTTGCAAACGCATATCAAACCACTGCAATGCGAGAGATGACAGGAGAGATGTTCACGCCTAGTTAAATTTTATATAAACAGCTTTTCATGATTTCAACGGCTACTAAAGCATCCATAGGTGCATGGGAAAGGCCACTCGGTGGATCCAAAATGTATTAAAAAGATAGTAGATAGGAATGTAGTAATGAATGATAGAAGAGCATGGAAAATGAATTATGTGGGCATTAAAGTCAATCATTCTTTAAAAGTTTAAGAACAAAATTTTAGAAGGTTTATGGTAAAAACCCGTTGGAAAGTATTTACAATTTTAAAACTTATGTCATAAAAGTTTATATTGTCAAAGATTTAAAAAATATAAATTATGTTACGTTAGATAACATGTTTGAATAATACATTTGGAGTCATCCATTCATTCATTATGAGATGTCTATTAATTATGCACAATAAAGGGTACCAAAACACTTCAACTTAGTGATAGATTTAACAAGTGTAGAAAATTTCAATTTGTAAATTAATAGGAAAAGGGAAGTTCATGATAATAACCTAACACAAGGTAGTACCTTCCCACAATGTGAAATATATAACCTACAATACATTGGTAGTTGCAAGAAATGACCATGGTTTGAGAAGTGAATACAACTATATCTATAAACAACTAGAGCCATGTTGTGACTTGTATCATTTAGTAACACTTGACTCATTTTGTATAGGGTGCTTCACCAATGGTTGAGAAAATATCACAAGTGATCGAATCCTCGTGTCTCCTTCTCAACTTTAGCTTGAATCTAAAATGAAACAAAGGAAACCACATTGGACTATAAAGAAAATATTACATGAAAATAGATAACACAATTTCTAAATTATCAAAGTTGGGACGGAACAATTTTGATCTAAATTTCTTTGGAAGTCTAGTATTTAAGTAGGCTAGGGGATTATACACTAAGAAAAATGACTATCTACATAGTGAAAAATATTTGAAAGGGAGAAAAAAATATTTGAATCTAATGCTAAGAAACTTGTGCCCATGGAAAAGACTACGGTTTTGAAAGACCAAAGTAGGTATCAAGACAAACCTTTGGAATGATAAAGCCAAAGACGTAAAATCACTAGTCAAGAGATGAACCCTAATATTATAAACATCACAAAAGAAGTTAATGTAAGGCTCTTGTCTTCCAAATTTTAGTAGTACAAAAAGCCAAGTGCAAAAGGAAGAGCAAAGACCTCACCTCAAATTGAGCTTTGAAAACACTAGTGAATAGATTAAGAATATGATAGCATATTTTAGGTGAATAGTTCCTAAAATATGCATTGTAATTCCAATGTCCATGTTTCCATCAAGTGTGATGGGAAAAAAACTCTAACACATGTAACTTTGACAACAAAAAAATGGAATCCTCATAATTTAATGTTAAGTTCTAAATATATTTTGGCATCCATTTTTGTAGCATGTTTTAGGTTCATTTTAGCCTAAATCTTGACCTATCTTCCCTTCACCAATGCTTGTCAAGATTTTTTTCTATAGTGATGTTGCTTCTTATATTCTAGGAACACATTCCAAATGCCAGAGAAATTTTCTAAGACTCATTGAGCATGACATGTATATATTCATGTCATGCCTATCTTTCCAAAAAAATGAGTTTAAATAGTTTGTTTCCTACATAGTTTTTCTTTACCACTTGTTGCAATGCTTACTCAATGTATGAGAATCCCAACTAACCCCAACATATTTCATCATATTACATCAAACTATCTCATGATAGATTACAAGACATCTAAAATAATGTAGACACAACATATTTAGATTTTATTGCATTAAGTCTATTAGCGGTGTAAAAATTTTGTGGTTCTGTGGTTCTTGAAACTATTTTTAGGGCTTGTTCTTCATGTTTTAGGTCTCTAGTCCTTAAAACCCTTGTTCATTCTCATGAAAAACCCTAGGCCCTCAATGACTTGTTATATTTCACAGTTACTTTTTGAAGCCACTTAGGTCTCTTTTCTCATGTGTTTTACGGTCATCAGACGAGGCCACTTTATCTCCTAGGTCTTTTTCCCTAAGTCCTAGTGGGGTGTCATTATATTTTCCTAAGTCAAATGTTCCTGACATCCTTTATATTTTTCATCTACCGAGCATGTTCATTTTAATTGGATGGTCAACGCTTTGCCTCAGGCAAGATTTGATCGCAAGATACTCACCAAGTCATTGCACCTAACAGACACGTGGACAGTGGCAGGGCCAGACTATGTTTAGACTTGAAATAAAGTTCGTGCAAATACTTTTAAATCTTACAGATGGCATTTTGACTTGATCGCAAGATGCAACGATGATAACCTTTAAGCCATTGCACTTGTTAAACACTTGTATGTTGTCAGACCTTGGGCATGTCAGTGGTGAACTAACCCATGATTATATATCAAAAGATCCTACAATCTGCGTAAAGGCTTTAAGTGGAGATGAGCCCAATTTAACATTTAAGTCATCACGTCTGACCTATACATGGACAGTGGCAGGCCAGTTCTGAGCTTTAAGTGGAGTTAACATGTAGATATGTTCTTTTGATCCTGCAGCTAGCATTTTTCCTTGAGGGGGAAGATGATGTATGTTTATGTTCAAGGCAATGCACCTGTTCGACACGTAGCTCTGCTGAGGTCATCGGTCCCGGGTTTCAAAGGAGATTAAAGGTACCATAAGTTTTTCTTGATCTGACGGTCAGCGCAATGCCTTAAGAGGGAATTTCAAGTTGAATAATATTTAAGGCATTGCGACGGAGTGCCACCTGTCCAGATCTGATCGTTGGCTCGCGGGTGACTTAGTGGAGGATCTACGACTCAATTTTAAAGTTAAATAAAGATTTTATCTCATCCATTTATGATGTTTTTGGTGCCAGGAGTAGTCGTTGTTATTGTTTTTTGAAAATTCAAATGCTTTCCTGAGGGTTTTAGCTATGGTACCATGTTTCAGACACGCAGGGGAGTGGCTTGAGGTCTTTTTCATCCTTGGATCGACATTAACGGTGTCGTTTAGTGGTTGAGGACATTCTTATGGTCTTGGATGCATTAATTGTTGCATGGTCGTGATATGGGTCTCTAGTTTGTATGCTATTTGAGGGAACTCTCTTCCCATGTGGGGTCTATTTTTTTCCTTTATGATTGGTTGATGGCACATCAAATCAGATCTTTTTCTTGATCTTTTGAAGAAAGATCAGCCAACAAGAGGAAGGACTGGATTAATTTCATGGAGGGACAGTTGTTTGGCAACCCTCCCCTAGGGTTTCCTCCCTCTACATAAGGCCTTCTTTTATTTGTGGTAGGGGTTCAAAAGTTTTGGATTCCAAGTGCTGGTTCCAGGCTTTAGTCCCAAGGGGCTATAGCAGACTATATCATTTTGTATTTAGATAGAATAGAAACTTTTAGATCTTTTGCACTTTATTGAAGTGGTGTATGTTTTAGATCAGATTATAATATGAGCATGATTCATCATACTTAATACAATTTTTCTAGTTTCAAGTCTCTCCTTGGCGTTTATCTTTTGAGTTTTGAATCTTCTGCTTCATTGCATAGAACTTCTTTATGTATATGCTTTATTCCCTAGTTTTGATCTAGGATCAAATTAAATCATCTTTGGATAAGACATAGACTCTTTAGGTTTCTCTACAGAAGGATAGTATAAGTAGTGGTTGGTCTCGATCGATTATGTTTATGGCTTTCAGTCTTTGACAATAATTGGTTCATGTTTTATGTATCTGCATTTGAGACATTTCCCAATGGATAAGGCACTGATGAGGGATTAGTAGATTTTGTTGAGATACATGTTTGATCTATCTTAGGCTATATTCGGCAGTCTTACACATCAAAACCATTTGTAAAGTCCTTAATGTTTTGTAGTTGTTGATTGTGGTCCTCCATGGTAATGGAGAGTCAATGAATGTCTAGTTAGCATATAGTACTTTCTTACCATCATCTGTTGTTATAATCCATAGTGATAAAGAGTTGTGTGTTATATTAATTAGGTATACCTGCCTTCATTTAACAGAGCCAGAAGTGCAGAGGGCAGTCCTATCCCTATAGTTGGTCTAGTTACCTTACAGAGCTTTCATACTTGGAGCTAACCACTCCTAACATTAGTCTCAAGGTATATTGATGGCTTTCAAAGAATAAACATTTTCAAACACCAACAAAATGGAAACTCTGTTGGGGATACAGAAGCAAAACTGATCAGTGAGGTGTAAGTGAGTTGTTTCCTTACTCTACTGATTCAATCCTAGAATCTAGTTATAGAGTCATGAGCTACAAAGAATATATTCCTCATGTTTTATAAAGTGAGTCAGGTTTTCTTGTTTGTCATTGCATATTGTCTGAAATTCTGAAGTTCTTAAAGTAATGCATATACTATCTCACATGTAGTGAGTGGCGACTCTGAGTTCTATGATTTGCACCAGTGTGCATGATTAAAGAAAGGCTAATCAGGAAAGGGGTGGACTTGCAGTGAAGATGAACCAGATATTTAGACTCCTATGACTATAAGCATAGTCAAGGGAGGAATTTGTATGAGACCCTATTGAGGGTGTGTTGTGAGTTTTCTGATTTAAAGAAGGTTAGAGCTGGGAAGGAGTTCTCAACTTATTCAAATATTTTCCTCTACAAATGGGTGGTGACTCTACCAACATTTTAAAGGGTGATTTGGAGGTGACTTAGGATCTATAATTTTTCAGCTGCTACAACACATCCAGGTATTTCATTTTTCAAAGTTGTAATTTTTTCCTTATTAAGTGATCTAAGCACTTAGAGAATGAACAATGTGTGATAGAGGTTTAAATGCTTCAAGATTAGAGTTGCATTTTTCAAAATCATATGGACGTATTGCACTAGTTGAAATGGGAGAATTGGATAGGGATCTTGCATTTTTAGAACAAGACATCCAAAAGGATTACATATTGCTTATAAGAAAAAATTTGGGGAGGAGAAGGGATGTATCAATACCTTTGTTTTATGAAAGGATTTACGATGCATATGATGAGCTTCTAGGTGGTGCTGATTTTCAAGAGTCTACTTTCATTGGCTTGTTTTTGGAACTTTGTTTTCTTGAATAAACTCATTGGCCAACCTCCTTGAGGGAAGAGCATTATGTGCATACGATAAATAATGAGGAAGTGCTTGATTTGGTGATTACAGAGTAGGTTGTACCTAGTGATACTGATGTTGAGAATGATGGAGCCTATGAAGGAGATGTATCCACTGTGGATGCTCTCTCTTATAATCATGAAAGTAATGCTCCTTCTCAACATGAGGCAAACGATGTTTGTGGTCTGGAAGAGGATAATGATTACATAAGTGAAGATGTTTCTTGTTACTACATATAATTCTAAGTGGGTGAATATGGTGACAACGGTTCACTTCATAGTGAACAAATTTCAGAGTTCCTAAGTTATGAATATCTCATATATTCAAGGAGGGATAGCTCTGAGTTCTTGCACCCAACACACATTGAGCTTGACAAAGAATATGAGTCATGAGGTCTTGATTTTGACATGTGTTTCTGATTCTTCTTTATGATCTATCAGATGATGAAAGCATCATTATTTTTTTAGATTCAAGGGATGAAGAGATTCCTAATATTATGTTGAGTACTGATTGGGATTGTTGTGTGGATTTTGAATTTGTTTGAGATTCCAAATCTTTCATTAAGCCATTGCACGATTGCCCTTCAGTTGCTCAAGTTGTGCATGTTTATGATGAATGTTTTGATATGTTCTCTCCCTCCAACTGACAAGATTATGGTTTGTATAATGTTGATATTTTGCAAATGAGTTTTTTAGGGAACTCTGTTATTAGTATACAAACCACTGACATGATGCAAGATGGCTCCCTTGTAGAGGAGAATAGGGATCATGATGTGGAGCTTTCATGTTATGATGATGATGAACATTCCTCTTGTTTAGATTCTGATCTACTTCCCTTTGAAGATGGTGAGTGTGGCATTGATATGGGTTGTCAAGTTAGTAAGTTTTCTAATGAGCTATTTGATATGGAAAATGATATGGGTCAACTAGTATTTTTCCATAATGATTGCAATAGGGATTTGCACATGGTTTCTAATCCTTTATATGAGGATTGTGATGTGGAACTAAACACTATAAATGATGACACCAGCTACATGGAAGAATACAAGTTCTTTTCTTTTCATCTGGATATTGTTTCCCCTAGATATCGCATTGGGTTTAATACTGATACATATTGCATTGGGTTTAATCTCTTTTTATCTAATGAATGTAACATGCATATGCCACATGATTTACATTTTCAAATCTTGTCTGATCTTCTTATAGGCTCAAGTGATGGATATGGTGATAAATGTTTATGTGTTGAGCTAATGGTACATGATAGTAGGTCTGATCAGCCAAATGAAAGTGGTTTTGTCAGCTTGTTTCCAATGCTGGGAGTAGAAAATTTTGTTTATGATAGAGGCAAGTTGGACCGAAAAAAATTTGATGGCTTTAGGTCGTGTTGATGGGACTTTGTGACTACTCTGCCAATAGATGTAAGTTGTCACCGAGTACGGGGGTACCAGCCAACTTTGCCTGTAAAGGTTGTCTGGGGAATAAATTCTCTAGGCCTTCAAGCACGTGAGAGTCAGGTCTCGACAGTGCGGGAGCTAAGTTGGGAGTGTGACTATTTTGTTTGGGGGGATATCTGGTTTTATGGTCTCATCTTCTTCAAGGATTTTGTTAGATCAGGGTTTCCAGCAAGCATGCATTAGTTTGCCAAATAAACTTCAAAAGATAGGCCAAGGTTAGAGAACATCCATTCTACCTATAGTTATGCAAATACATTTAAAACATCAAGCATGCTCTAACATGCTACACTAAATACTGAATGCATACAGAACCATTAGTTCATAAATATTCAATAGAGAGGGGAAAAGAAGGTCGTTAATCTACTTAAAACATTAGAGCAAGGGACATAAGAAACATACAACACAAAAGAGTATTAACTCAGAGATCAGAACACTGACAACAACATTGCGAGAATCCTTCCTTCTTCATTAATGGTTTTCCAGCATCACTGGTGTGTACATCAACAGCTCCAAGGGAACATCTATCTACTAAGAACTACTAAGAACTACTGAGCATTGAGCTCTGCAACTACAAGAAATGAAAATGCTAAAATTCTATTGCTATGGACTGCAAAATCATCAATTTTGCTGACCCTTGGAATGAGGTCAAACTTGTTATTTATACACAAAGGTTGCCCTAAAGTTAACCTAATCTAAATTTACACTCAACAATAAAATATATTTCCAGTGGCCGGTACTACCTGCACCACGCTACAACAACCTTGAGAAGAACAGAGGTCTGACATGTCAGAAGAATAAGACAAGAAAATAGGTATGGAAGAATCGGCCTTGAGAAGAGAGCTAGAGAAATAATAGAAGAAATTTGATCCCTCGACGTTCGAGGCTACATGCCTCAACAATGTAAAATGGGCTCGATGTCTTTGATGCGCCAGGTGTTTAATGCTGAGGTGGTGCCTTGGGAAGACCATCTTTTAGAACCCTCCTGCGAGCTGACATGCCTTGCTGGGGTTATCCACCTTCTGACACCCTTATTAACTGCCTGATAATGACCACTCGACTCTGAGGAACTTGGATGTAGGTCACCAAAAGAATACAAAATTATTGGATCAGAGACTCCGGGATCTGGGAGCTTACGCTCAAAGAATAAAGAATGTTCAAAATATACTCTGCTGGTGAAAATCTCTGGAATCTGGAGAACCTTATCGCCCTTTACTATTTTTAAATGCCTCCAAAACATGGCTGATGAAATCCTCATGTATGTCCTTAATGTTGTTCCACCGGTCATGGGCGGCCTCAAACTTCTCCTCAACTTCTCTGGCCCCATTCTAGAATTCATCTACTATCTTTATGACACCATGTGCCCGGAGCATCATCTTAGATAATCTTGATAACCTTCCTCCATCGAAGTCCCTGGTAGAATGATATAGGGACTCCATTAGCTCATCGTATTTGCTAAGGACATAGTCCTCTGGGGTTCACATTCCAATGGTGAAGTGGTTGACTTGTGACACCCTTACCATGAATGCTTTAAATAGGCCCAAAGGATACTAGGCCATAGTTAATTTCTCTGTTAGGGCCTTGACCAGTTCCTTGCATACCTCGATCTTGAGGCCAAGTCTGGAGTACTGGGCCCAGAGGGACACAAATGATTCTTCCCCCAAAATTCCCGCCTCTATGATGGCTTCTTCTCCGGCGTTGAAGACCTCATCCAACCTGGCTTTCCATCCTTCATATTTTTCTAAGTCTCACTCCCATAGGGTAGTAGAGACGTTCACCTAGTTTAGGAGGTTGTTGATCTGATAAAGAATCGGGAGTGATACCACTAAAAATTGCCTTACGGCGACTATCTACTCAGTGATCCACCCATCCACAGCCTGGGACTTCTTCTTCATGGCCCTTAGAGTATCCACATCACCCTGTGCAAGCAGTGATTCAGAGGTAGAAGCTTCTAGGTGGATCTTGACTAGGGGCTGTGTTAGTTCTATCAAAAGTCTGAGGAGATTTGCATTGTTTTCCCTTTCCTCCTTCAACTTCTGGGCTTGTTTATTATAGTAGGCCTCTATTGTGTGGGTTTCCTCTTATAGTAGATCCAATCCCCCCAGCTTATCTCTCCTCCCCAGAGGCACCTCTGTAATTGTATAGTCCTCAGCCCTTGCCGCCGCTGCATCTGTATCTGGGGGAGGTGTTGTGATTGTCGCAACTGTGCTTCCTTTTGGACTAGTTCAAAGGGTATGGACTGTTCAAGCCTTCTTAGGCTTCTTGGCCTCTGTATTTTAGGCCATTATTTTAGCCAGGGAGAGTGGAACACCTGTTGCTACCGTTGGGGCCTTCCTCTTTCTGGATCCAACCAGCCATTGGGGTGGCTTTCCTGTCAAGGCCTGGGTATTGGGGCTCCCTTTGGAGTCTAGCGGTGCATTCTTGGTGTCTATAGTATCATTGGGCTCTTTCTCCTTTTCTTGTTCTTGTTCCCTTTCTTGCTCTTCAGAGGCCTCAGTATTTTCTACACTGTTGGTGTCCTCTTTCATGATGTCCAGGATTTCTTCTCCACAAGTATCAGCATCACCTATGTCTTGAGGGATTTCCCCATCCTTCTTAGCATCGAGTGAATTAACATTTGTATCCTCATGGTTTTTCCCCTCATCTTATTGTTGTTTTTGTTCTTCTTTGGCATCATTTGCTGGGATATCTTCCTCTATTGGAACATCTTTCAGAGGCGGCGAAGGTGTCTGGCCTAGGTTCAATGTTTGGGCTGCTGTGATCACCTCCCTGAATGTACTCCAGGGCGTTTGGTCCCCCAGAGTAACTAAAGGTGTCTGGAGTGTGATGAATGGGGGTACGATTGATCCTGTGGGTCTAATTTCCCAAGTCATCAGTTTCTCATCTGCTATTTTCCTTGGTTCTTTCTTGATCTCTTGGACCATTGTTTTCTCCTACTCGGGCTCCTTTTGTGTTTCTTCCTAGACTTCCTGCTCTGTGGTAACTTCTTCCTCTGGGATTTCCTTTTTAGTGGGGATCTCCACTTTTTCTTGAGAAGAAATTTCTTCCACCGTGTGATCTATATCCCCATGTAGGTTCATGAGCTCCTCCATCTTGAAGATATCATCAAATTCATCATGCGGGGGAGAGGTATCTAAAATGTCATTCAGTTCAATGGAGTTTGAACTGATGTCTACTTGGGGAACCTTAGGCATACCAGGGCCTACGTCTTCTCTTGGGGTGGGGTTCACCTTCTTCTTTTTATTTCTTTGTAGTGGGGTCCCAACATCCAAAATACTTGTAGAATCCACCTCAACAAATTTTTGCCTGCTCATCAGTATGGCCAATGACAGGGATCTCGTCGGGTGAGCAAATGCTACTGGAGTTGCGAGGAGGCCCTGGGATAGTTGTGCACTTATTTTTTGGCTTGTCAGCCTTGATGCCTCCAATTCTCTTATCTCTAAGCCATTATGGGGAGAAAACCCTTGGTAGGAACCTAGGCCAAGGTATCTTCTTTCTCCTTCCCCTTTCTTGTGTTGAGTCTTGTGGCCCCGGAGGTAGAAGGGAACCTCTAAATGATTGGTCCTTTCCAGGTGCTCCTTGGACACACCCGCTCAAAATACTTGTGACTATTATCTACAATGGGGCGAGATACCCCCTCAATTGTTAAATCCTCAGGGGTGGCCCAATCCACCAGAGGGAGATCTAATTTATCTAACCCATGTTCTTTATACAATGGGTCCTCTAGGGGGCCGTCATTTGAAAAACCCTTCAGGAAACCTCAAAGGTCAAGGGCTTTCATCAAGCCTTTAGACATCCATGAATGCTGGTGGGCCCGGAGATCAAAACTATCTTGGCAATCTGCCCAGAAATCTTCAATATCATCAATGTGCGGTGGGGATGCCCAGGGAAGTGTCATTCCTATCTTACCCAGCGGATCAAAATTGCTTCTGGTATGGTAGAATTCCACCAATCCCAAAATCTTTAGTTTATTGTCTATTTCTTTTTCCGTGGCAAGGCTGCAAGAATAGTTCCCACAGAAGATTGGGAATGGGACATTGGTAACCTTCTTCAATGTGAAGAGGGCATGCAGCTCGAGAATTTGTCTCCAGAACTCTAAAAGAATATTTCTATCCCCACAATACTGAGGAAGAAGGTAAGGTTTCTCAGAGAAGTCGGTTACCCAGATGTATGTGTGCTGCTGAAATTGAATGAAGTAATTCCCATAAGTACTCACCAAGTTCATCGCATCTTGTGATAACTGGTATCTAGAGTCTCAAGTAAGTGTCAAAATATTCTGGTAAATGAACGCATCATTTACCTTACAAAAATTTGAGAAGCTAAGTTCCCACTAGACCTGGGGATAATGATCCCATGGCATCATCTAGTTAGGCCTGTTCCTGAGAATGCCCATTGTTTACAAACCCTGGAAAGTAGGTCTCTGTTGGGCTAGTGCCCATAGTACGTAAGATGTCATGTGGAAATTTGAGGTCTAGAGGACACTCTTTAGCTGTGTGTCCACATGGTTGGCGATGATAGCTACCCAATTGAAGGTCTGACTGCGGGTGGTGATGCAGCAGAGAAAGTAATACATCCATGCTGAGAAATCCCAGCCATGGGGCTCTTCAAAGAGCCTGCATAGGAATATAATTTCTACCTGGATATATTCTTTAAAATCCCCGCAGGGAATCTCTAGCTTCATCTTTTTATAATCCCTTCTTGGGGAATTTAACCAATGAGTGTTGAGATGTTGCCCAGAGAGAAGGTAAGCCTCTTTGAACTCCTTTAATTATGTGGAATGGGAGAGAAAAATGGCTCCCTTGAGTTGAGGGATCCCCATCCCTGAACCAAAAGTAGCTACGTCTTGATTGACGATAGTTTCTAGATAGTGTAGCGTCTAGGGATCGGCGAGCAAAACAACCCGAGTGGAGGTGGTGTAGAGCATTGCCAATTGGAGTATCAGCTCTGGTTCTTGCTCCAAGTAGGGAAAACTTGCAGCTTTGATAATCCTAGAGGCGGCCATATGTTTTTCCATATTGTCTTCGGTGGTCCTCTATTGGTATATGGCTTGGACCAAGCCCTACATTTCAACTCATAGTCTAGGCTCTATGTTTTTTATCTCTTGTAACTTAGAGTCCACCTTGGACCCTACGAGAAAACCCTCCCTCAGGTATTTGGAAGTTAGTGGCAACTTGGCTAGCATCTTTTCGGCTTTAGTTTTTGTAGCTACCCGAGTAGAGGTAGTTAGCAACTCCAGGCTATCAGGGGGAGCGATCACTTCAGACATTTTGATCAAACTATCTGCAACCTGTAAGACTGGAGAACCGTTAATACATGATATGATAAAAATAATACTTTAGGGACTCCGGGGGAATTCACCACCATTTTGCACATGTACAAAAGTGTTAGCATGCATAAAAAATCCTTGAATATTAAAGTTAACAAGGATCAGATTCTGATTAGCACCCGGGATTCCAGGGCATTGGGTTTAGGTGAAAAAATGTAATGAAGACCCAGGGGCTTCTTAGCACCCAGAGTCTGGAAGAACTAGCTATTGTCAACGTGACCGGCAGTGAGCCGTACTTGGCTGACATGGGTCCTTACGTAGCCACGTGACAGGTGGCATAATGGCATTAATGGCAACAAGTGGGCTGACATGGGAGAAGTAAATGCTAGGTGGGATGGAATTTGAATGCCTACTCATGGGAAATTAATCCTTCCATTAAGGCGACACATTAGAGGAGAGAGAAAGTCATCATGGCTTGACCCAACGAGGTGCTGAGTTTGAACTGTGGTGAATACCTCTCTAACAAGCATGACAACATGGTTTGGTTGTGATGGAGTGCAATGAGCTTGACACAAATGGAAGGATATACATAGGATATACACATATACAAAGCTATAGAGGGCCGAAACACGGTGAGGGTCAAAGCACAACTCATAGGCCAACCAAAGATGAACATATATACATCTATAAACATAAATTTTACAAAGCTTACAAGGTATATATAGAGATATTTACATTATGATATAGATTATACAAATCCTACACTATGCTATAACCATGTAGAGGGTGGACCACCCTCTGGCAGAGCCAACCCACCAACGGGAGGTGACAGAAAAGCCAACACAAGGACACAACAATGAAAACAAAATACAAAAACTAGACATAAAGCAAGAGAAACCAAAAAACCAGAGAAAGAAAAACCAAAAAGCCTACCTAGAAACATGGGGAATGTGGGAGAGACAAGCACAAGAGGTGCTCTACAACAAGTTAACCCTCGAGTAACCACGAACAAGCATTGAAAATCATTGTTAATCATTCACTAAGAATAGGGAACAAAATTTTGTTTAAATTGCCTTAATCGCCTTTGAATCGCTCTAATTGCTTTGAGTGTTTGATCACGGTAAATGTGAAAGTGATTGGTAACTTCTATTTATACTCCTAGGGTAAAAATGTGTTTGTTTCTCTCTGCAAATTCCGAAACAAGCAAACCTCTGGACTCCAGGCCCGGGGATTCCATGAAGCCACACCTTCTAACAAAACAAGACATGATGGCAGGGAGTCCCAGATTCCAAGATCTGGATGACTCAAAAGAACAAACAAACTCCAGGACTGGGTCCCAGAGGCAAAAGAAGACAAAAAGAAAAAGAAAAACAACCCTCACAGAAGCAAAGCCCAGAGGGAGACAAAGAAAACAAAAAGAAACCAAGGAAAAGGCAAAGAAAAAAGGGGGACCCAATATTTTTCCTACAAAATGTAGGGACGAGTATGCAGGGCATAACAGGTCGTCAAGCCTGGTTTGATTCCTTCAAATCAGTGAATAAAGTTGCAAAGATGTAGATCTTTGCTGCTTGTAGTAATTTTCTTTCTATTATTTTTTGTCTGTTGTAGGTTAGTTTTCCTTTCCTGCTGGTGATTTTCTTATCCCTAAGATTATGGGGTCTTTTTATTCCTACAAGAGGCATACATCCCCAGTCGGAGCCACTATTAGCAGTGTAAAAATTTTGTGGTTTTGTGGTTCTTGCTAATGTTTTTAGGGCTTGTTCTTCATGTTTTAGGTCTCTGGTCCTTAGAACCCTTGTTCATTTTCATGAAAAACCCAAGGCCCTCAATGGCTTGTTATATTTTGGAGTTACTTTTTGAAGCCACTCGAGTCACTTTTCCCTTGTGTTTTAGGATCATCGGGTGGGGCCACTTTATATCCTAAGTCTTTTTCCCTAAGTCCTAGCAAGGTGCCTTTATTTTTTCCTAATTCAAATGTTCCCAACATAATTTATATTTTTCATCTCCCAAGCATGTTTATTTCAATCCAATGGCCGATGCTTTGCCATAGGGAAGATTTGATCGTAGGACACTCACCAAGTCATTGCGCCTAACAGACATGTGGATAGTGGCAGGGCCAAACTTTGTGTAGAATTAAAATAAAGTTCATGTGAATACTTTTAAATATTACGGTTGGTGTTTTGACTTGATCACATGAAGCAACAGTGATAACCTTTAAGTCATTGCATATTTTTAACACATGTATGTTGTCAGAGATTGGGCCCATCGTCGGTGAACTAACCAGTGATTATATATCAGAAGATCCTATAGTCAGCATAAAGGATTTAAGTGGAGATGAGCCCAATTTAACATTTAAGCCATGGCGCCTAAGGGATACATGGACAGTGGCGGGCTAGTTCTGAGCTTTAAGTAGAGTTAACATGAAAATATGTTCTTTTGATCTTGTAGCTAGCATTTTCCCTTGAGGGGGAAGATGATCTATGTTTATGTTCAAGGCAATGCACATGTCTGACATGTAGCTCTGCTGAGGTCATGGGTCCTGGGTTTCAAAGGAGATTAAAGGTACCATAATTTTTTCTTGATTTGACTGTCAGTGCGATGCCTTAAGAGGTAATTATGGGTTGATTAATGTTTAAGGCATTGTGACAGAGTGCCACCTATCTGATTCTGATCGTTGGCTCATGGGTGACTTGGTGAAGGATGTACAGCTCAGTTTTAAAGTTAAATAAAGATTTGACCTTGGCTGTTGATGATGTTTTTGGTGCCAGGAGTAGTTGTCGTTACTATTTTTTGAAAATTCAAATGCTTTCCTAAGGGTTTTAGCTATGGTAGCGTGTTTCAGACATGCAGGGGAGTAGCTCAGGGTTTTTTTAATCCTTGGCTTGACATTAAGGGTGTATTTTAGTGGCTGAGGACATTCTAATGGTCCTGGATGCATTAATTATTACATGGTGGTGATATGGGTCTCTAGTTTGTATGCTATTTGAGGGAACTCTTTGCCCATGTCATGTCTATTTTTTTCCTTTATGATTGGTTGATGGTGCATCAAATTAGATATTTTTCTTGATCTTTTGAAGAAAGATCAGCTGTCGAGAGGAAGGACTACATTAGTTTCATGGAGGGAAAGTTTTCTGGAAAATGTCTCCTAATTTTTCCTCCTTCTAGATAAGGCCTTCTTTTCTCTATGGTAGGGGTTTAGAAGTTTTGGATTCCAAGTGCTGGTTCTAGGCTTTAGTCCCAAGGGGATATAACAGACTGTATCATTTTGTATTTAGATAGAATAGATACTTTTAGATATTTTGCACTTTATTGAAGTGGTGTATCTTTTAGATCAGATTAGAATATGAATATGATTCATCATACTTAATATAATTTTTCCAGTTTCAAGTATCTCCTTGGTGTTTGTCTTTTGAGTTTTGAATCTTTTGGTTCACTGCATAGAATTTATTTATGTATATGTTTTATTCCCGAGTTTTGATCTAGGATCAAATTAAATCAGCTTTGGATAAGACATAGACTCTTTAGGTTTGTCTACAGAATGATACTATAAGTAGTGGTTGGTTTGGATCGATTGTGTTTATGGCTTTGATTCTTTGACAATAGTTGGTTCATGTTTTTTGTATCTACATTTGAAAAATTTCCCAATGGATAGGCAATGATTAGGGATTAGTAGATTCTGTTGAGATACATGTTTGATTAGTTTTGGGCTATATTCTATAGTCTTACACATCAAAACCACTCCCAAAGTCTTTTATATTTTTTGTTTGTTGATTGTGGTCCTCCATGGTAATGGAGTGTCAATGAATGTCTAGTTAGCATTTAGTAATTTCTTACCATCATCAATTTTTATAATCCAGAGTGATAAAGAGTTTTAAAGAGTTGTATGTTATCTGGATTAGGTGTACCCACCTTGGTTTAAGGGAGCCTGAAGTGCAGAGCGCAGTCTTGTCCCTATAGTTGGTCCAGTTACCTTGCTGAGCTTTCATACTTGGAGCTAACCACTCCTAACATCTTTCTCAAGGTATATTGGTGGCTTTCAAAGCATAAACATTTTCAAACACCAATAAATTCCTCAAAAGGGTATTTCTTATAATAGATCATAGTTGATGAAACCATGGGAGGAAATTCCTCAAAGAGAACATTTGTAACTATGTAGCAAGACAAACACAACAGAAACAAAACCATAGAGTAGAGAGAATGCAAGATCAGACATTGATAGTATCATAAATACCAATTGGCCAGCAAAATGTAGGCTTACAAATAGGAACACAGGCCTAATTAGAGATGCAATTCCATATTACCTTCCTTTCAGACCTAAAAATAATTATCTATCTGGAATATATCACATTAAGGATCAAGTACATCATTATATATGAGATCCACAATATATCTAGGTCAGCCAAAGAAAGTTTGCACTCCTAAGGCAGGAAACTATAACATATAAATAGGTCATACCTAAATCATGAAGAACTCCTTTTTAAACAATTGGAATGAGGCACAAACCAAAAGGAAGGCTAGCTAAGAGAAAAGGAATGTGCCAAGAAGATTTTCAAGTCAAGGAAATGTTCCACAAGATCAGAAGAGTCCAACTAGCTGTTAATGTATCGTGCAAATAGGTTTTCCCCAAAATCATGAAGAAATTCTCCATAAATAATTGCAATGAAGAAGAGACCAAAAGGAAGTTCAACCAAGAGAGAAGGAATTTGTCAATCACATCCATAAGAGAAAATGAGCATTGTAGAAGAAAGCTAAGAGAAAGACATAAATTGCAAAACTAAATTGAATAGGAATAAAACTAAAAGAAAATATTTTTGGTTGATGCAAGATTGTGATTAACTAAGGATGCTCCTGCATCAATAGTACACAACAAACAACTTAGAATTCATCAAGTGACACATGTAAAATCCTTTGGTATCCTATGAAAAAATATATCAAGACATTGCATATTGAGACTAGAGAAACCTTCAAATGTAACAACACCATAACTTAGTAATTATTGGAGCTTTACCATCAAGATTAATTTGACCTACATGATTCATAATGGATGTATTGTGTGGTCACCCTATGACTAACATAGATCATTTCTGGTCTTGAATTGGATATATAAACATCTCTTTCATTCAAGAGAGTATTTTTAGGGGGGACATGCTAGAAGTAGCAAGTGTTAACAATTTATTATAAATTTCATGTTTGCATATAGGCTTGTAGTAATCCCGTGATAAATTTTGAGCCAATTTGAAATCAACATGTAGCCAAAAATAAGGTCTCTAAAATGATTTTTTTATTTACTTAATGATATTTTTTTTTTTACATGGCATTTATGATTTTCTAAGTTTAGGTTACATTGTTCAATAGTCATCCCTCTTGATCTTTAATTTGAGACTACATCAAGTAGTAATAGAGTTATCTTTGAAATCCCAAGAAAGTGAAAGAAACTCTAAAATATTCCATGGTGAATATATTTATAACTTGATTCATCTGAAAATTATATGTTTATAGAAAGCTAACTATGAGGTAATTTCCACATTGAAGACATATCATCAATCTAAGATAGTTACATGAGACATAAAGGGAATATGTCATTAAGGAGGATGTTTGGAATAACCATAGTCAATTTTTAAAAATCACCCAAGGATTTTTACCAAACTCTTATATCTTAGAAAATATTACTTTAAAAATATCTAAGCATCTATAATAATAATAATAATAAAATTGACCCTTTAAAACTCTCTAACATTTATTGCAAGCTATTTAGGCCAATGTAACAAAAAATGTCACTACTTATCTATGTATCCCTCTCAAGCTCTACTAGTTTCATTATATTATAAGAAACAAATGACAAATGACTTGATTCTTAGGAAAGGGTTGAAAATATGTTACTGAAATCTCAATTCCTATTATGATCCAATTTTGAGTGCTAAGAGAATTATTAGGGAGTTCTAGAACATAATCCTACTTTGGAGAGACTCAAGGGATGATGTATCTTAACAAAAGATGAATTTGATTGTAATATATAGAGTAGAAACTAAAAAATAATGGACTTTTTACGCCCTAGATACACACCCCCATATTTTACTAGATAAAATCATGTCTCCTTTCTTTCTCTTCCTTTACCTTGTGTTTTCTCTTAATTTTTCTTACTTTTATTTTCTTATCCCTTTAAATTTATTTATTTTCTTTGAGTTTTATTTTTCCTTTGTTTCTCTATGTGATTTCAAGTCTCATAGTATGTTAGGAACTTTTTCTAATAAAGTGTCATTGATAAAAGAGTATAAATTATAATGGACCCATGTTTTTCTTAAAGAAATAATCATTGATAGGAGACTATTGTATAAGGAATTATAGTGTTAAATAAAGATATTAATCCTACTTCTTCTTGGTCACCATTATAATCTATTAGAGTCAAATAACACATATGTGATTTTAAATCAAATAATATTTTTGCATTTTTCCTCAGATTTTATGAGCCATAATGTGTATGTGATTTTTAAAATTTTAAAAATCACATACATTTTTACCTCTTTTTTTAATTTTTTGGTGAGTGGCCACTTTTGTGTTCACCACATTGGTCCACATACCATGCTTGAATTTGACGTAAATGCATAGCATCAGGGTCATCCTTAATTGTAAGTACCTAATTGTTAGCAACAAACTTAATAGAACAATGTAAAGTAGATGAAATTGATCCTAAAGCATGTAGCCAAGGTTTACCCAAAATAAGTTTATAAGGTAAAGGGCCCTGGAATAACATATACTAGGATTGTAATGGTAACTGGTCCAATCTTTAGAGGCAGTATGATGTTGAATTAAATACTATTTACTCATGCTTAAGTCTAGGTTTTAGCTTGCATTCAATATTTGCATCTAGGAGAACATTAGTAATTTTGCATTTGATATTTGTGGTTGGGTGGTTTTACCTACAATTGTATCTCACTGATGCTCAAAATCTTGCTCTTACATATATAAGGAGAGCATATGTATATTATTTTATCATCTCATATACATCATTTCATCTAGTCAATATTTTTTTTCTCTTTGTGAGAGTTGTTTGCAAAGCTCTTCTCTAACATAGTATCAAATCCTACCCTCCTACACTAATTTCTATCTAGTTTTCTTCATCATAGATTTTGAGTTTCAGGTGTTTATTTCCCATTTTTAAATTATCAACATTTTAAATTTTTTTAATCAAAGAGTTTCCTCAATTTATTAACAGGTGAGCATCTACAATATGCTAGGTTTTGTTTTTGTTAGATATTTCTATTGATTATAGCTCTTTGTTATTGGTGCCAACGATACCCATTGTTAGAAGCACATATTGTAAGTCTATATGCCATTATGTTCTAATTTGGTGCATTGGTTTAATGGAAGATTTATTGAATTTAAAATTTTTTTGGTTTCTTGAATGGATGACGTAATGTAGTTGTCTTCTATACAGTTCACCAAGGTTGTGTTAAAACTAAAAGAAGAAATAATCAATTTATTTGGAAGTGATTCCTCCTTGATTGAGTCATTAGAGTGACAAGAGGAAGCAATAATTCTCTTGACAATGACAAAATAATCAACACCTATTTATTATATTTTGGTAGTGAAAGACTTTGAAACAAATCTCAATCAATTGTTGTAAAGTAATTTTTATGACTATTGGGTAGTTGACATCGTGCTTTTATCCTTCAAGCTAATTCATTGGATCTTTGAAATTTTCTAGGGTTTTCTACATATAGAGAGGAATTGGGCCCCTATATAAATTACTTTTTTGATTACTCATACACATGCACATGCACATGTATATGCACATGCACATGCACATACACATGTATATATGCATATATATACACATACACATACGCATATGCATACGTATACACATACACATGGGTTCTTGTGAACAATTACTCTTAAAACATGGGTGAATTAGTTTGCCTCAAAAATTACATAGTTAAATGTTTATAGCAATATCACAAGAACTTTTTATTGATTTCTTGCACTTAAGTTTTTTCATTATAATTTGATTTAGAATTTAAACAACATTTTTCTTGCAATAGGTTCATTTTGGTCTCTCCTTATATTAGGATTAACATCGGTAGAAGAGGTGGGAGGTGACTCACTAGATTCTATCTTGAGCTATGTATATATATGTATATGTGTATGTGTGTGTGTGTGTGTGTGTGTGTGTGTGTGTGTGTGTGTGTGTGTGTATGTATATGTACACACACACACACACACACACACACACACACAT
>MU226115.1:251565-269032 GCA_018584345.1 Thuja plicata
ATGTATGTATATATATATGTATGTATACATATATATATATATATACATATATATATATGTATGTATGTATACATACATACATACATATATATATATATATATGTATGTCTGTATACATACATATATATATATATATATGTATGTATGTATACATATACACACATATATATATACATATACATGTATATATTTATATATTGATAATCCTTAAACAATCATAAGTTTTCATTAGTATACAAGGAAACAGTTTTTGGACCATCGGTTACATGATCACCGAGTGATAGCATTCAGTCAAGCATAGAGGTCATCAAAAATGTACTAGCACAGTGATCACCGAAATCAGTGAACACCGATAGCACTATCACTGAAAGATAGCTCAAAGAGTAAATCGAGAGCATAGTTCATAGAGTAACCCAAGAGCACTGTCTACAGAGTAACCCAAGCACCAGTCTACCGAGAAATGGTTTTATTCCTGAGAAAAGTGGATATGAGATACACGTTAGCTAAACCACTTTAGTTTTTAAAATATCTTTATGCTTAGTTATAAAACCTTTTCTTCAGGATCAAGTAAAGGATAAGTAATGGATTTAATAAGTTTAACTAATTATATATATGCAAACTAGGAGATCAAGGTCAAGTTGTAAACCTTTGATCATAGAGTTTTTCTTGTAAAGCATGAAACCTAATTAGGTAATAACCTTTACATATAGATATATAATCAATCAATACCATGATGATTGAAGCCGGAGAAGACATCTATTGATCAGATAGAGAGTTTCATGCAGAAGGACACAAAAGGATAAATTTAGTTATGAAGAACTAGATACAAGGCTACCAAGAAGTAAACGAGGTATTATCCATCACAATAAGGTGATATTATTTTTGTGAACATAATACATCTGTAATCATAAATTCAAGATAGCAAGTCTTTAGGTCATAAGTATTTTTTCCTACTCTCTAACAGTTGTAGCAAATACAAGAAATCCTTCAAGAAGGTGGACTTAACAGACATTGTAAATCTCTTAACCGAGTGCACACATACATTGTGTTGCTAAAATATCTTAACCGAGTAGACTTAACAAGTCTAACATGTTACTCCTAACATGGTAAGATCATCAAAAGTGATCACAACTTGTATCCTTAACCGACACCTTCCATTTTGCAGATAGTGAAGCTTTGTGGGTTTCATTCCCACTGCAGTTTTTACCTTCTAACATGAGTTTTCTATGTTATCAGTTCTTGTGTCATGTGTAACTAAGTTTAATGAATGTTTCTATGATTGTTTACATGCACTTACATTTATGTTATGATAAAAATTTTAAGGGTATTGATTCACCCCTGCCCTCTCAGTACACACCCTTCCAGTATTCTAACAATTGCTATCAAAGCTAGATCTCTTATTTGGAAAAGTTTAAATAACTTGAGATAAAAGATCATATAATGGAAAGGTATAAGCTTGACAAAAATATTGAGAATCAAAAGTTGGAGATACAGATTTTCTTTGAGAAATACAAAGAAGCAAGAAACAAGATGAATGAACTATTGGCTGAAAGAAAAGCATGGCATATCGCTATAATGAAACTGACTATCATGAAGAAGAGATACCTAATTTATTTGATTCATCGAGATTTGCATCTGGTAATACATCTGACACATATGAAGGAAGCATTACAATTCTGAATGAAATCAATCAAAATCTAACTGAACAAGTAAAGATACAACAGATCAGTCAAGAGACACAGATGGTAAGAATGATTGATGTTATGAATAATGCAAGACAAGTTGAACAAGAAAGAAATCTAGCTATTGATGACAAGAGAAAGATTACTGAGAAGTTGCAAGAGAAGGAATCTGAGATACAGAGACTTACTGAACATCACATTGAAATCACCAATCAAATAGTTCTTATGGGTCATGAGGCCAACCGAGTGAATATAGAGCTTAATGGGAAATTGGAAGCTATTGGTGAACTAAGAGAAGAAAATGAGAAACTAAAACATGAAGCAAAGATTCAGCAACAACATAATTATATGATTAAGAAAGCTGAAGAAAGTACAAAAAGAATGGATGAATTTCTGAATGGACAAAGAAGACTCAACAACAATACTAGTTTAGGGTATACCGAGCATGGAGAATCATCAAACCAATCTAATCAAAGGAATTTCTACACAAATCCAAGAGTGAAGAATCAATCATGTAATCACTATGGAAAACCAGGCCACACATCAAATGTTTGCAAGAGCAAAGCCAAAGTTATTCCTAAATTTACTTCTACATTCATAGGTAATTGTTATAAATGTAACAACTATGGACACAAATCACATGAATGTAGATCTAAGGTGAACAAACCAAAGATGGAATCCTACATGGAAAAATACTATCCTAATCACAAAATACATGGCCACACATCTCATGAGTGCAGGAAAAAGGAAAAGTAAGTCCGGAAACCCAAAGAACAAGAAAATGCATATCAACTAAGAAGAGTCAGTAACTCATATGGGATTACAACACTTGGGTAAATGTCATAGCATGTGGTAGACATGGACACATAGTTGCAAACTGCATGAGGAAATGGATATGAAGATCAAGGAACTAGACTAACTCCCGAATGGCATGCTTACACTATCATATGGGTGGTCACCTAAGAAAGGACTGTAGAGACCGAGTGACAGATTCAAGTAGTTTTGCAAATGTAAACACTATTGAAGACATTAGGAGAATGAGAAATCAAATGTGGAGGAAAGATTCAATCAATGATAATGTTGGACCAAGCACTACAGTTGGTGACACCTCATCCAATGGATATAGTGATTCCACCACCCCCACCTACGCAAAAAAGTAAGTATGGAAGTGCACTGTACAAAGCTATATTTTACATCAGTTCCAATATTCATTGATAATATTAGAAATTAGCATGAATGGAGATGCACTATGGTATTACTTGTTATGATTTTTTGAATACAGTCTCATCGATTGAGCGGTATCTAAAGCATTCAATGCACCACTTAGGTTATTTTCTATAAATAGGGTAACAAAGAGCTCATTAATTCACCAAGCGATAAAGTAAAAACAAAAGATCAAAGTGTTAGTAATAACTGAGAGGGGGGGTGAATCAGTGGTCTCAAAAATTAATCCTTAAATCAACCCTTAAAACTTATGACCACAAATTATGTCTCTAGTTATCTTTTTTCCTACAAGATGAATGCCTTTAAATACTTATATCAATTTTCTACTTGTCGGATTGCTTTGTAAATATCTCTTCTGTATGATTACCGACAAGCAGTTAACTATTTACCAAAATATAGTAAATATGCAGGGTATACCAATAAATCCAAATTGCATATGTGAAATGTAAAATAGTAAAGTAATTAAACATAAACACATGATACATGGATTTTTAACGTGAAAATCCTGTTAAGGGAAAAACCACTGGGACCAATACCCCAAATTTTAACTCTTATGAAGTGAGCCCTGTTAAGATCCAACCCTGTTAAAGGTTACAAACACACTGTTAGGTGTGACCTTGTTAGAGGATTTAAAAGATAGTTTTTCATCTACTATCTAGCATCTAATGCTACCATCCTTGATCAAACACTCACTTGGCCTATCAATAGGTATCAGACATATCCAATGCTACTTTTATGATCAAACTTTTTGATACTCCTTGGGATGTATCTCAATTGTAAAAGACTTTTAAGTCCTGCTCGGCTAAGAGACTTGATGCTTCAATGGTTAAACTAAAACACTAATGATGTGTTCATACATATAACTCAATTGCATATTTTTAGATCTATTGTAAGTCCATTACCTCTCTGATCAATATAATTAGTTCTATACCTTTGCTCCACATTGTTCTACTCTGTGATGTTGTCTCACTATTCATCAGTGTCTACAGAATCTAGCTCTTTCCTCTAGCTTGTTGAGTAGGACTGAATGAAGACTTCCTTCTCCTTCAAATTTTCTTTATCATCTTTCCTCTTCTCTTATTCACCACTCACAATCCCCCTTTCATAATGAATTGGGTTTGTCTCTATATAGACATGTTTTACCTTTTCTTTTCTTTCTTGATTCTTGGTGTGATCCACAATTCTCGCCAAATAGATTTAAAGAAAAGTCCAGTTTTATCTCAAAGAGATCTTGCCAACCAGACAAATCATATTTAAATCAATCACTTATCTCCATCTTTATCTGGATTATTAAAACAATGATAAGTATCCATTAATTCTATCTTTAGCTTCTTGACAGCTAAGCATTTTGTCATTTTATGAACTCTTTGTTCTATCAGTCAACACTTCAGTTAGTCATTGGTGATAACTGACTATTCTGTTGGTGTGACGTTAGTTGTCATCGAGTCTCCATCCTTGTCTTTTCTATTGAGAAATATTGAAATTCTTTCCGTTAGGTTACTCTATGTTTTGCTCGTTGGGCAACACTGTAACTCTTCTCATCGGTAATGTTGAGCATTAAATCGTCAAGTAACACTGTGACTCTTCTCTTTTACTCTGACCATCAGTGTGCACTCCATCTGTGTATATAGTCACTTAGTGAATACTTGACTTATATACATTACTGATAGCATAGTCTTGATTCATGAGTTCTTTGAAGTCTTTGGTATTATCTCCATGACCACACAAATTATATCAAGTTGACATCAATGAAAATACGATATATCAATCTCTCCCTTTTGCATTGATGGAAACACACTACATTATCATACTATACTATTGCTAATACAATATGAAATATATAGTTTTATCAAGTTTTCCTAATGTAACTAATACTCTGGCTATCGGTAAGCTCAAATAGCTTTGATTTGATGCTTGCAACTTTGTCTCTGTCTTCAATCTCTTCACTGGATAGATGTAGAATCTTAAGTTCTTTGATGCAATGTGTTCTCCTTCTGTGTCAAATCTCTCCTTTTAACTGTTCTCCTTACTTTTGATGTCTTTTCTCAACAATTATTTTCTCTTTGTGTGTCTCTCCCTTTCTTTTTTCACTTCTCTCCCTTTGGATATTTCAATGGATATGATCTCTCCCTGAGATGATAATGGATATAATATGTCCCTTTATCAGTATGATAATGAGATATCTCTCTCCCTTTGATAGCAACTCCAAACATCTTTTCAAACAAATTTTGATAATGATGCCAAACGGATCCTTTCCATCCATAATATATTCCTTGAATTTCCCAATCCATAGGTAATAACTCTGGTGCTTGGAGTAGCTAAATACCTTGTTGTGTATAGATGTATCTTTCAAGTCCATCTCTTTTCTTGCATCAATAGGAATGATATTATGATAATATGCAAGATGATGCACCCTTCTAGTCATCTTACTGACTAGTAGACAAGGGTCTGACCCCTAGTCTCTTTCTCAAGTATTCAATTGCATCCTTGGGCAATGGCTTGGTGAAGATATCGGCCAATTGTTCCTTTGATTGCATATATTCAAGTATTACTTCCTTTGCCTGAACTTTCTCTCTCAAATAATGATACTTTATGGCAATATACTTTGTTTTAGCATGCATGAATGGATTCTTGGAAATGTTTATTGCATTGGTGTTGTCACAATATATAATTACTAGTTCTAAAATTTGCATATGCATACCTTCCAGTAACTGTTTGACCCATGCAATATTTGAGCAGTTTGCAGCAGTAGTAACATACTCTGCCTCTGCAATAGACTAGGAGACGTGTATTTCCTTCTTGCTAATCCATGTGATAGGTCTGTCACCCATAAAGAATGCTCCTCCAGTTGTGCTCTTTCGGTCATCAATATTTCCAGCCCAATCAGCGCCAGTAAAAACCTTAAGTTCAAATTTTCCTTCTCTTCTATACCATAAGCCATATTCCTCGGTATTCTTCAGATATCTTAGGATTATTTTCACAGCAGTCATATGTGATTCTCTAGGATTAGCAGAAGATCTGGCAACTATTCCTACTACATGTGCAATATCTGGTCTAGTATGTACAACATACATGAGTTTTCCAATCATTGATCTGTACAAAGTATGATTTACCTCTTATGACTTGTCTTCCTTTGTCAGCTTACATCCATTTGCCATCGATGTTCCAACTGGTTTGTATTCTTCCATCTTGAATATTTTTAGTACTTCTTTGATGTACTTAGATTGTGTAATGAAAGTACCTTCATCTTGTTGCATGATCTATAGACCAAGAAAGAACTTGATCTCTCCAAACATAGACATCTCAAACTCTTTTCTCATTTCTTTAGCAAATGATTTGCATTGCTTATCATTGCCTCCAAATATGATGTCATCAAAAAATATCTCAGCAATCAAAATGTTAGCATCAGTATCTTCCTTCAAATAAAGATTACTATTTTTAATACTCCTTACAAATCCAATACTTATAAGATAGGAATTAATTCTTTCATACCAGGCTCAGGGTACTTGTTTCAATCCATACAAGGATTTGTGTAGCCTACATACCATGTTCCTCTTATCTGGATCAACAAACCCTTCTGGTTTCTCAATGTATACTTCTTCTTCAAGTATTCCATTTAGGAATGTAGACTTTACATCCATTTGGTATACCTTGAAGCCTTTATATGTAGAATAAGAAAGTAATATTCTTACTCTTTCTAGCCTAGAAACGGGTGCAAAGGTCTTTCCATGGTCAATCCCTTCTTCTTGTGCATACCCCTTGCATACTAGTCTTTCTTTATTTATGGTGACTTCTTCATTCTCATTTAGTTTGTTCCTGAACATCCATTTTGTACCAATGACATTCTTGTCATCTAGTCTTGGTACAAGTGTCCATGTCTTGTTTTTTCTATCTTCTCAATCTCTTCATTCATAGCACTTATCCATTCATCATTATCTAGTGCAGAATTGACAGATTTGGGCTCATAATCACAAATAAGAAATCTTGTATTTAGAGACTTACTTCTGGTTCTCATACCAACCTTTTTATCACCTATGATCTAGTTATGTGGATGGTTCCTTCTGACATATCTTGCAAGTACATGTTCAGCTCTTTGTCTGTGATCTTGATCATCAACTTTTTTCTTCTTTCTATTCTCCATCACTTTGTGCATCATTTTGAGCAATATTCTGATCGTCGGTGTTTGCAGCCTGATGCTCGGGTGCATTGATCTGTTGCTCAGAAGATCTACATTGTTGGTTAGGTAGAATGTCAAGTTCTTCATTGTAAGTAAACATATTGTAGTCCTCTGATTCTTTAGTGCTTTATTTTTCATTCTTCTCTGCAAATTCATCTATCTTTACATTTACACTTTCAAAAAATTTGGTAGAGGCTTTATTAAGACATTAATAAGCCTTTCTCTTGTTGGAATACCGTAGAAATATTTCCTCATCACTCTTGGAGTCAAGTTTTCCATTTCTGTCATCCTTTAAGATATAACAATGACTACCAAAAATTTTGAAATAACTTACATTGGGTGTGTATCCATACCAAAGCTCATAAGGTGTCTTCTTGGTGTCTTTCTTCAATTGTACTTTGTTCAGTGTGTAAACAAAAGTACTGACCAATTCTCTCCAAAAGATTTGGGTGATGCCTTTCTCTATCATCAGTGTCCTTGCACAATCAACTATGGACTTGTTCATTCTTTCAGCAATACCATTTTGTTGTGGTGTTCTTGGTGCAGAGACCTATCTTTTGATTCCATACTCATTACAAATGTTAGTGAATTCATCTGAAATAAATTCTCCTCCTCTATCTGATCTTAAGCATTGTAACTCCTCGCCACTTTTCATTTCTACCATTGCCTTGTATCATTTAAACATCTTAAATACTTCTAATTTATCTTTTAGAAACATGATAGTCACCATTCTAGAGTAATCATCAACAAAGAGAATAAAATATCTATATCCATAATAACTCTTTGTCCTCGTAGGTCCACATAAATTAGTATGGACTAATTCTAGAATTGCATCAGATGTATGGATTTTTCTTTTGAAACTAGACTTTGTCATCTTACCTTTTTGGCAATCTTACACATGATATTGTCAGGCTTCCTCATCGTCGGTAAGCCTCTGACATTTCTCTTTTTACTTATCTTTATCCTGTTGTCAAAGTTTACATGACATAATATTTTGTGCCACAACCATATGTCTTTGTTTGTAGAAATCAAACAAGTGGTGTCAATATCATTCAGATAGAACAAGTTACCTTTTGTCTACTCACTGGTACCAATCAGATTTCTTGATTTGTTGAAGATCTTTGCCTTCTTATTTTCAAATGCTACTTTGTGACCTGAATTATTCAACTGAGAAACACTCAATAGATTATAATTCAATCCATTTACCCAATAAGCATTTTCATGTTTTATCTAGTTATTCAACATTATGGTTCCTCTACCTTCAATAGGACAAGGTGTGCCATTACCCATTCTTACTGAACCACCTTTATAGTATTCAAATGTCTCAAACTTTTGTTGATCACCAATCATGTGGTGAGTGCAGCCATTATCTATGATCTAGACATCATTTTTACTAACTTCAGATATGAGTGCAGTTTCTACATACCTTTCTTCATCATCATCTGAATCATCTTTCACTGCTACAAACGTCATCTCTATGTCTTCCTCAGATTCGGTGTCAGTATCATCATCTTTGCATTTTTTTAGGTAACTAGCATTCTTTCCTTTGTCCTTTTATTCTCAGATATCTCTTCTTTCTAATTGTTAGTAGCTTCTGTAATCACCTCTGTCAGACTTCTTCTCAAATGTTCTATCATTACTTTTGTCCTCTTTTCTCCTATTAGGACATCTTCCAGCAAAGTGTCCAGTCTCTTTACAATTAAAACAAACAAGTGGTAATTTACCTTTGTATTTACCTTTGCCTCTCTGCATTCTTCTAGCCATAAGTGCTTAGATTTCATCAAGATCATCCTCTTCACTTTCACTATCACTATCTTTTCTCATAGTGTTTTTATGACTTGATTTACTTAATGCAAAATTTATATTTGGTAAAACACTATTATCGAAATTGTTCATCTCAAATGAAATTAGTCTTCCAACCAAACTTTCTAGAGTAATACTTCTATTTGCTACTACTCTCATTTCTTGAATGGTAGATACTCTAATAGCATAAGTAGGCAGTAAGGTTCTTAGAATTTTACTTACCATTGTATCTTCTTCTAGTACACCTCCAACCCCTTGGATAGCATTCACTACCTCTTTGATTCTTGTGTTGTACTGTGTGATGTTTTCACCTTCTTTCATTTTGAGATTATCAAAATTTTCTCTAAGGCTTTTTGTCTTGGCTTTCAAAACATTCTTATCACCACCATGTACAAGCATCAATTTGTCCCACATCTACTTTGTAGTTTTGTATATTTTGACATCTTCAAATTCAGCATCAGAGAGTGAGGAAGCAAGTTCTATCATCATGCAATTGTGCTCATGCTTCTCTCTCAATTGTTCAACTATTGGTGCTCATGTGGGAAACACATATTTAGTATCTAAGTATTGAGTAACATCATTTCCAATACCTGAAAAGTGGAGTCTTATTTTTCTCTGCCATGAAGAAAACTTATCTTTGTTCAACTTGGGCACATCTCATTTGTTCATCTTGTGATCTTTAGCTTAGGTCTTGAAACCTTCCTTCTAAGAAAACAAGGTTTGATACCAATTGTTAGTAATAACTGAGAGGGGCGGGGGTGAATTAGTGGTCTCAAAAATTAATCCTTAAATCAACCCTTAAAAATTATGACCACAAATTATGTCTCTAGTTATCTTCTGTCCTACAAGATGAATTCCTTGAGATACTTATATCAATTTTCTACTTGTCGGATTGCTTTGTAAATCTCTCTTCTGTATGATTACCAATAAGCAGTTAACTATTTACTGAAATATAGTAAATATGCAGAGGATACCGATAAATCCAAATTGCATATGTGAAATGTAAAATAGTAAAGTAATTAAACATAAACACATGACACATGGATTTTTAACATGAAAACCCTGTTAAGGGAAAAACCACTGGGACCAGTACCCCAAATTTTCAATCTTCTGAAGTGAGCCCTATTAAGAGATAACCCTGTTGAAGGTTACAAACACTCTGTTAGGTGTGACCTTGTTGGAGGATTTAAAAGATAGTTTGTCACCTACTATCTGGCATCTAATGCTACCATCCTTGATCAAACACTTACTTGGCTTGTCAATAGGTATCGGGCATATCGAATGCTACTTTTATGGTCAAACTTTTTGATACTCCTTGGGATGTATCTCAATTGTAAAAGACTTTTAAGTCCTGCTTGGATAAGAGACTTGATGCTTCAATGGTTAAGCTAAAACAATAATGATCTGTTAATACATACAACTCAATTGCAGATTTTTAGATCTATTGTAGGTCCATTACCTCTCTGATTAATATCATCAGTTCTATACCTTTACTCCACACTGTTCTTCTCTATGATGTTGTCTCACTATTTGTCAGTGTCTACAGAATCTAGCTCTTTTCGCTAGCTTGTTGATTAGGATTGAATGAAGAATTTCTTCTCCTTGAGATTTTCTTTAGCATCTTTCCTCTTCTCTTGTTCACCACTCATAATCCCCCTTTCGTAATGAATTTGGTTTGTCTCTATATAGACATGTTTTACCTTTTCTTTGCTTTCTTGATTCTTGGCGTGATCCACAATTCTTGCCAAATATATTTAAAGAAAACTCCAGTTTTATCTCAAAGAGATCTTCTTCCCAACTGGACAAATCAGTTGTAAATCAATCACTTATCTCTAGCTTTATTTGGAGGATTAAAACAATGATAAGTATCAGTTAATTCTATCTTTAGCTTCTTGACAGCTAAGCATTTTTTCATTTTCTGAACTCTCCATTATGTCAGTCAACACTTCACTTAGTCATTGGTGATAACTGACTATTCCATCAGTGTGACTTTAGTTGTCATCGGGATCTCCATCCTTGTCTTTTCCGTCAGGCAACACTGAAATTCTTTCCGTCGGATTACTCAGTGTTTTTCTCATTGGGTAACACTGTAACTCTGCTCATCGGTAATGTTGAGCATTGGCTTATCGGGTAATACTATGACTCTTCTCTTTTACTCTGACCATCGGTGTGCACTCTATCAGTGTATATAGTCACTTAGTGAATACTTGACTTATATGCATTACTGATAGCATAGTCTTGATTCATGAGTTCTTTGAATTCTTTGGCAGTATCTCCATGACCATACAGATTATATCAAGTTAACATCAATGAAAATTCAATACATTAACTGATTTAATGTCTTGCATGATCATCAACTTAATATCTTCAAACATTCAATCAGTTACATGTCATCACAAAGAAGAGCGACAAGATTGCAGAACAATTCTCAACAAATTTAAAGGTTACTCTGACAGATTTCAACCATCCACAACAAAGATCAAGTGAGTATCTAGACTCATTAAGCTAACAGATTATTTACAAGGAGCCCTAAATATTTCATGAATAATGGAAACTACCTCACGAGTCTCAAAGATCAAGAACACAAAGGACAAAAATATCAACCTGATTAAGAACACAACTTGCGAGGAGCCTAACTATAAGTTTTTCCCTAAGGTTTCTGCTCAACCCGACGACAAGGGAGTATTTTCAAGTATCCCTCCTAGGGTTTTTTTGGTTGAATATATCCATGCATATATCCACTGCAAGGTTGTAGAGATTGGAGATCTTGAGATTGAAGAATCTTACCAGAAGCTATGCAAGGATGGAAACTTGAATGACAAACACAATCATATTAAGATGAAAGGGTTAACCAATGCCCTACTATTCTCGAGAGATTTCAAGACCGAATGGATATGCATTGTACTTATCTAGGTACATGATAGAAAAATGTGTTTGGATGAACCAAAACTGATCGCAAAGGATTTGATTTACGTTGTAACTGGTTATCCAATAATTGAAAAGGCTAAAGCCCTAAAACACCCTCCACGCACCGAGATCAAAAAACTAACTAAGGAAGAATGGGACGGAAGAGGATTGAAAGTTAATAAAATCACTGACCCTGAAATAAATTTCATTGCATGTATGATTGGGTACAAGATATTCCAAGCTAGCAGAATGAACAACATAGCATATGGAGCAGTTGACACTGTTTATAAGATTGTGAAGAAGGGACTTCAAATGGACTTATCCGAGCTACTACTGAAGCAACTGGAGGAGAATATGAGAATAATTAGATTAGCCAGATCTAATTCATGTAATTTTGGTTCTCTCCTTATGTGCACATTCTTCTATTTTCATAATTTATTCCCTTCTGTCAGTAATGTCACTTGGAACACAACCCGACCAATAACTGCACAGATTAGTAAATTTATTAAGCCACTTGGGGATAACTTCACATCTATAATGGATGCATACTTCACCACTTTCAAGGATAGAATGAAAAAGAGAATGATAATCCCTGCACAACTGGTTGAATAATACAAAGATGACATATGTTTCATAGTGGACACCGATACAACACTTATCAAACCAGTTGTACCAAGAACAACATGGTTACCACCATTGGACTATGAGATCAACATTGATCGGGCTACAAAGGCTATTAAAGCCTTATTGAATGAACTAGTGGAAAAAATCATTGAGATGATTTGGCACATATGAGGAAGCCAAGTCTATAATAAAGACTGGTTTAGTAGTGAAGAAGATAGACCAAAAGAAGGCAAAAATAGTAAATACTCTTCAAAAGAAACTTTTGGTAAATGATGAAGAGTTGGAACAAGATTTCACCGAGGGATAGTCACCCGTCGGTGAAGATAAAGAGATAAGTGATTCAGATTCTACTAAATCATATGCACCACTTGTCAAGAAAACAAAGGTTACCAATGTGACAGCTGCATCAAGAACTAGGAGTAAGACTACAAAAGAGATAGACTCACCACCCTTGAAGAAAGGAATGGTGATAACATATCAGAAAGTGAAGAATACATTCTCTACTAGGAAAACAACATTGAAACAAAGAAGGGGATATCTAAGAGAAAGAGAAGATAAGGATGATACAGAAAAGGATGAAAGAGAATAGAGAATACAGATAGAGAAGGCCAAAATTCCAAAGACAATTGATGAAATTGCACATTCAATCATCAATACAGGAAGCATCTCACATCATAAGATTAGAAAATGGACTACAATGTCTATCAAGAATCAATACAAGATAGAGGAAGCCATCATTAAGGTGATGATTGCTTACAATTATATGCCCATATAATTCAACAACAAGATTCCACCAGACCTACAAGATAAAATATCATCTAGGTGGACATATGCATTGCATATGGAAAAACAAATGAGAGAAAGAATCTTAGTGAATTACATGCCTAAGTCAATAGTTGAAGAAATTGAATCAACAATGCAGGAGCATGAAAATAAATTTTCAGCTAAGACCAGAGCATACAAGGTATTGGAAAACAAGCTTGAAGAAATTGACATTGATAGCAATAAGATTTGGAATCAAATCTTTAATCTACCCAAGCAAATATTGGCTATCACTAAGATAGCTCACAATGAGGAGAAGGAGGCCACACCGAGCCCTGAGCATATCTTCATCAATGACACCAAGGATTTAAACCCAATTGATTTGAAAAAAGAGGCAAGTAAGGCCATGGATGACATACCTCAGATATTGAAAACATTAGGAGAAACACTAGAAATCACTATAAAAGATATAGCTCATATTGATTCTAATGATGATCCCAAGAATGATGAAGATGTAAGTATTTCCACTGAGCAACCAAAGGAACATGACACTACTGATGTTGCACATACAATTGTACCAGGTAACATGCCTTTATTGATAGAAGCTATCAATATAATATCTGAAGCAAAGGAGAAAACACCTGAGCTTGATGCAAACATGCCGATGGAGAAAGGTGAAGAAAATGAGGAGCAGAAAGATACAAGTGGAGAGGAAAAATTGATTAATTTCACTTCTAAGAACACTGAAGAGGCAAAAAAGGCTGCAAGTCAAGAAAAGGTTAAAGCAGAGACATCTACAAACAATCAATAGACCGAGCAGCATACTAAAGGCACCACACCTCACAGGAAATCAATGAAATAAACAGAGACAAAGAAGGATCTTTCTATAATCCTTCATTCCCCTACTTCCAACACCATACCAAAGAAGAAGAAGAAAAGTAAAGCACCAGTCACACTTGATGAAATAATAGATATACCTAACTATGATCCAAGAACACTGGATCCTGATTCACTGACCAAGTATGGTGAACTATACAAAAGGAAGGCAATACAAGACAAGATCAAGAAAGAGAAAAAAAATTCACAAGTCATTAATACTACAAAGGAAATCCTATTGCAGATAGTTCCTGACATAGATATTGATCAAAATGCACCAATCCTTGATCAACTAGAACTTCTGACCGAGGCCATAACATCACAGAATGTACAAGCTGAAAAGGTCATTGAGGAATGTGCAAAAGAGAAGTGTCACTACAAGCTCACAGAGAAGATCAGTCCAGAAATGGCAGAAAACATGCTAAAACATTTTGAGCTAGTAACTACATTGGAACCAATAATATCAGAAGTAGTTAACTTAGTTCAAAAGTTGTTCACACTAGAGCATTTCACTATCAAGCATAGTGAAAAGATAACTAAAATAGACGAAGATCTTAAAGCTAGTCCACAAAGTCTCACAACCGAAGAAAATAAAATTCCAATTGCATTATAAGAAGATTGTAAAATAAAAAAGGTTGAGACTTGAGATACAAAAGGCTGAAAGAAAAATCAGAGATGAGGTAACCGAGCTCTAAGATATGTTACTACCGAATCTCACATTGTTGTTGAAACACATGACTTTGGCAAAGACATTAATTGTCACCCCAGAGTGTTAGGAATAAGGTGTCTCAACCTTGGATAATTCCTATTCTTATTATTTGTTTTGTAAAATGTATTTCTTGCAAATAATGTAATTAAGTGTGAGTGTACATGTCTAGTTGGCATGTTGGTGTGTCACTCCACTTGATGTGTCGGCATCTTGAATTGTGTGTAAGGAGATCATGGCTAAAACGGTTATGACAGATTCCTATGACACATAAGAGCTATTTCTAGGAGATTTCAATGATAGGTGAAGACATGCAATGACATGTGAATCAGTGGCCTCAGAGAACGATAAAACCCTAATACGGTTGTCTTTGGGAGTTGCCCTAAAAAGGAAAGCGCAATGATATAAGCATTTTTTAGGGTTACAGGAAAGGATACAAAAAGAGTGTATTATTGGTATAATCTGGTGCTATTGGATTTATCTATGTGTGTCAATTGTCTCCTGAAAGAACTTGCATTGCAAGTGTGTTGTAACCGTTGTGTTGAAGCTAATACATTGTGCAGGTTTTGTAGTGCTGGGGTTTTTTACCGAAAGGTTTTCCCTAGGGTAAATCATTGTGTCATTCTCTATTTTCTGTATGCATGGTATATGGTTGCAATATCTTTTTTAAAGTAGTTAATGAATCTGAAATTGTAAGGATTTAAAATAATTTGCACAATACTTTCCTTTAGAGATTAGTGTAGGAAGCTGTTTTCGCACCTGAGTTTCCTTACACAGAGATGTCAGTCATCGAGAGTATCTATGACATGCACGCCAGAATCATTTTGGACCACATGACCCTCAAGTACCTCAAGGAGAAATGGGAGAAGTAAATGGCATACATTCAAAAATCCCATGCCCACATATTTGAAAAGCTATAAGTATTACACCTTTGTCATTATTTTCAAAAAAGGGGGAAAATATATGTATACATTAAAAATGAGGAAAATATATATACCTTACAAAGGGGGAAAACATGTCAAAAGGGAAAACATACCAAAGAGGAAAATACACAAAGGAGGAAACATGTACATACAGTGTACTGAGGCATGCACACAGGGGGATTCATTGACAAGGTAAACACTTGGTGTATATACTGAACATATCAGTTTGCACATATCAATTTTTTATACTAATGCCAAAGGGGGAGATTGATAATCCTTAAAGGTTCATAAGTTGTCATTAGTATACAAGGAAGCATTTTTTGGACCGTTGGTTACATGATCACCGAGTGACAACATTCAGTCAAGTGCAGAGGTCACCAAAAATATCTTAGCACAGTGATCACCAAAATTAGTGAACACTGATAGCACTATCACCAACAGACAGTTCAAAGAGTAAACTGAGAGCACAGTTCATAGAGTAACCTGAGAGCACAGTCTACATAGTAACTCGAGCACCAGTCTACTGAGAGACAGTTTTATTCGTGAGAAAAGTGGATCTGAGATACATGTCAGCTAAAGCACTTTAGTCTTAAAAATAGCTTTATTCCTAGTTATAAAACCATTTCTTGAGGATCAAGTAAAGCATAAGTAATGGATTTAATTAGTTTAACTGATTGTATAAATGCAACCTTGGAGATCATGGTCAAGTTCTAAACCTTTGATCATAGATTTTTTCTTGTAAAGCGTGAAACCTAATTAGGTCAAAACCTTGGTATATATAGATGTATAATCAATCAAGAACATGATGATTAAAGTCAGAGAAGAAATCTATTGATCAGAAAGAGATTTTCATGCAGGACACAAAAGGAAGAATTCAGTTATGAAGAACTAGATATAAGGCTACCAAGCAGTAAGAGAGGTATTATCCATCACAGTAAGGTGGTATTGTTTTTGTGAACTTAATGGATATGTAATCAGCAATTCAAGATTGCAAGTCATCAAGTCATAAGTATTTTTGTCTACTCTCTAACAACTGTACCAAATAGAAGAAATCCTTCAAGAATGTGGACTTAACAGTCTTATTGTAAATCTCTTAACCGAGTGCACACATACATTGTGTTGCTAAAATATCTTACCCAAGTAGACTTAACAAGTCTTACATGTTACTCCTAACAGGGTAAGATCATCAGAAGTGATCACAACTTGTAGTCTTAACCAACACCTTCCATTCTGCAGATAGTGAAGCTTTGTGGGTTTCATCCCCACCACACTTTTTACCTTCTATTAGGGGTTTTCTGCGTCATCAATTCTTGTGTCATGTGTAGCTAAGTTTCATGAATGTTCCTATGATTTTTTACATGCACTTACATTTATATTATGATATTACATGCATAAGGTAGAAAATCAATATGGTCGGTAATGCAAGCTATAATTACTAAGGGTTAATTGATAAAAGTTTTAAGGGTACTGATTTACCCCTCCCCTCTCAATACACACTCTTTCATTATTCCAATATATATGTGTACACACACACACACACACACACACACACATATATATGAATATGTACATATATATAGATATATACATGTCTACATACATACATATATATATGTATATATATGTATGCATGTATGTATGTATATATATATATATATATATATATATGTGTGTGTGTGTGTGTGTGTATATACACATATGCATATACATATCTATATATATGTACACACACACACACACATATATATACATATATATATATATATACATATATATATGTATA
>MU226115.1:301689-341119 GCA_018584345.1 Thuja plicata
TAGATTGACCAATAACAACTTCCACTTTCTACATTGAAAAAGTACCATATCTCTCTCTTTAAGGGTGGGTTATTCATTACTACCATGTCATGTTGTATTTAGTTGTATGTAGCTCTAATTGTTTATTTTCTACTATACAATCTTTAGCATATGTATCAGGTGACTCATGTGACTTATGTAAATCTTTAGAGAGAAATTCCATTGATACCCGTTGGATAAAGACGATTGATACCACTTCTACCATCCTTTAAAAGACTAGTTTTAAAGTTAAACCTGAAATACGATGTCTCTACGAGTTACGTAGGCAAGGCCATCTATGATGAGCCCCTGAGGCATTAGGTCTGGCCCCTTAGGTCTTGTACTTTTGATTTCTTTCTTGATCTTGCCACCCCTTACCAATATTTTACATATTTTGCATCTCTTTACAAAACTAGTTTTAAATACCTTATGAAATATAGTTGTAGGTAGTTATCTCTTCTATAATGATGGAGGAGTTAAAGTTAGTGATCAATGAGGTTTCTTCTATTAGATCATACATTAATAGACTTACATTTTTAAATTTAAGCTCGGGCATCATGCAATGTTATTTTTGTCATTGTATGCTTGCTGCTATTATGCACCATATATTGTTTTATACACTGTTTATTTCATTGAGACTATGAACTTGGCATTTGTAATGTATTTTTTGTTATTGGATCAATGTATTTTTCCCACTTATTCATTATGCTGGCATACTTATTCATTATTTTCATTATTGTTACTAATTAGTTGTTGAGTTTGTGATCTCTTTCTCCCTTGGGAATGCTTTTCAAGTAGAAACATTAGGATATATTCCATCTATATTTCTTGAAGACTCTTTATCGAAAGGGGATCAATGTCCTTTATCTTCAATTGAATAAAGGGTGCAGAAGGTTTCTTTGCATCCATTTGGGTATAGAAATTGAGTGGTATACCCAAATGATGCAAAGCATCTTCTACACCCTCTATTTCAGTGAAGAGAGAAATGCCATTGATACCCTTTGGATAAAGAGGCTTCCGAACATAAATATGACATCCTACCATTACTACTAGAAAATCATTTCCAAGGGATCATAGATGCTCTATCCTACCACAGAGACATGAGCATTCCTTATCATAGCCTTAACACAAGCTCAATCTCATGAGGTTGTAGTGAACCCAATTGATCTAGATTGACCAATAACAACTTCCACTTTCTACATTGAAAAAGTACCATATCTCTCTCTTCAAGGGTGGGTTATTCATTACTACCATGTCATGTTGTATTCAGTTCTATGCAGCTCTAATTTTTTATTGTCTACTATGAAATATTAACATATGTATCATGTGACTCATGTGAATTATGTAAATCTTTAGAGAGAAATGCCATTGATACCCTTTGGATAAAGATGATTGATACCACTTCTACCATCCTTTAAAAGACTGGTTTTAAAGTTAAACCTGAACTACTATGTCTCTGTGAGTTACATAGGAAAGGCCATCTATGATAATCCCCTGAGGCATTAGGTCTGGCCCTTAGGTCTTGTACTTTTGAGTTCTTTCTTGATCTTGTATAGAAAATTCATCACATGTATGTCGTAATTGCCACACTATAACTGTGACACCTTCGTGTTGTAATAGCGACAGAGAAAGTGTAACGACGGCATGATAAACATGATAGTATTGTGACATGTAGACATCACTTTTTGCAAACATGCGACAAATTTTGTATGTGTGTGATGTTAGACTGTCAAACAATTACCGATGGCTCGACGTCATATGTATAGCAAATTCATTGCACATCTAAAAAAGAGAACATGAAATGCCTAGGTGTCATAATACAGGTAGACAAGATGTGACACATATGTGTTGTAATAGTGATAGATAAGATGCAATGCCTACATGTCTTAATAGTGACAGCTAAAATATGTAACGACAGCATGGTAACCATCATAGCCGGCTCATATTGTGACAGTTAACTTACCATCACAATAATGATAGATGGTGTAGCCATCATTAATTCTAACACCAAAACTACAACACTGGTCTTTGTCGATAGGTCGATGGTATAGTGTCAAAAAAGTAACACATAGGTGTCGAAAAGAGGCCTCAAATGTACTAGTGTAGGGCTACAAGCAGTTAGGTCTTATTGGTCACCTTTTTTCTTATAACTTCAAATAATCTCTAACAAGTACCCAAAAAAAACTCAACTTTCAGACACCCTTTATGGAACCCTTGAATATTTTACTAGTTTCCACTCCCCAAACTTTTCGTACACCAAAAATCTATAATCAAGCCTAAGATTAAGAGTTTCAAGGCATTATGACTGTCTGCATAAGGTTTTGGCTTCTTGGAAGTTAAAAATATTCACCCAATATTCTCCTTTGGTTTGGGGCTTCTTCAAACATCACCCTACCTTTCCACAATCTTAGGTTGAAGCATTCCCACTGTAACTCATTTGCAGTGCTTTGTATTCCCTATCCATGCATCACTGGCTCGCCTAGGTCATCATTGCAAAAATGGAAAACATGCTATCAACGGCCCCTCCTTCTACACACATATAGTACAAGGCATCACCTCACCCATTCTAGGAGCTCAGGAAAATGCCACCGTGGAATGATGAGCTATGACTCCATTCCCAAAATCTGCCTGGTTCAGACCAACGACAGAGCTTAAAACAAAATATTTTACAAAACTACAAAGACTAACACAAAATTCCTAAACAATACCACATAGAATCCAAAATAAACTTATCCTATCATATGCAAGAGTTACAGTACAAAATCTGATCCATTAAATTGCTTCAAACAAGAAAATGTCTTTAATTACTTAGAAAACTTGTATTCTCAGAAATTGCTCATTCACTAGAATATCATCCAACCCTATACAAAGTTCTAGGGAGGCCTTATATAGTTGACCATGACCCTAACATGATAGTTTCAAACAGTTAGAAACCTCAAATGTCTGAAAAGACATCATTGCAAGAAATGATGTCAATGTTGTCAATGACAACATTAACAACTTTTACAACTTTTGTGATTCTTGCATAAAACATAGTCAATCAACTCAAGAATTTAACCAATTTCATATCTAGGCTAAGTAAACATCAAATAGGTCTCCTAAAAACTTCCTTTTCCAAATAGACCCCTAAATGCATAATTTCCACTTTTTCCACAGTATTGGCATCATGTATACAAATTGACAAGTTTGGACATTACTTTCCAAAGAAGGTAACTAAGGACCTATTAAGACCTCCTAATCTAACTCAACACACCCTAGGACCCATCTAGTCCCATTATTCCACTAGTGGTGTGGCTATGACCACTACAAGCCAAAAACAAATTAAAAGCCCTAGGTTACCTCTTAGCCCTACCTAGGTGCTCCTGTACCATACTCCCCCACAAACGAGAGTCATGTCACTCTTGTGGAAAAAATGTCTTTAGAGATGCCCACCTTCTTGAATTTTGTAGCTGCAATCCATGATGCTTCTTATTCAGGCCTATTCTTCTAGTTGATAAGGTGCTCCATGTACTCTTTGTGTCGTGTAGTATTCTTAACTCTGGAATCTAGAACCTTGTCTTCTTCTAACTGTGGCTTGGAAGGAAGAAAAGCAGCTTCAACATCACTACTGACCCCTTGATTTTTTTGACCCATCTCATATATTTTCCCTTTGAATTTGATAAAGTCTTGGACATTAAAAATAGGAGATATGCTCAAATCTGAAGGTAAGTCTATTTTTTATGCATTAGCCCCATATTTGGCTATGATCTTGCAAGGTCCCACCCTCTTCATCTGAAATTTAGTAGGCATACCTTTCTACAATCTGGATTTTTTTAAATGAACCATCACATAATCACCTACCTCAAACTGAATGTCTTTTCTCTTCTCATCTGCTTTGGCCTTTAACTTTTGTGTACTATCTTGTATAGTCTCCCTAACGTGTTCTTTGATCTCCTTCATGGTTTGAGTGAAGTCCTCAGCATGACCACTCCTATACTCCATGCCTCCTAGATCTCTAAGTTCACAAACACCCCTTTTCCCATAAACAATTTCAAATGGGCTTCTCCCTGCCATTTTGTTCTTTCTACCAATCTTATGTAACTACAAGTATTTCCCTGTACCCTACCTTCCTCTAGGGTATCCTATTGGTCACTTCTTTGACCTATTAGGGTTCTTTCCTAAACCTAATCTCCCAAGGACTCCCTACACAATATACTTCTCCTTTTGAATTGTAGACACCAATCAAGAAATCAAAACACATATCACCTAGCCCATTGCAGCTCTTCTTGCACCATCTTCATTAACTGATCCAACATGATCAAGAGCACTTCCAAATGTAGAGGTAGGCTTCTAGGATGTCAATTGGATCCAATCCAATACTTACAACCAAACCTTGCAATGAAACTCTAATCGAGTTCAAGGATTGCCTTCAAGAACACCCAAATAGGGCTACAAGCAATTAGGCCTAATTAGTCACCTTTTTTCTTATATCTTCAAACACTCAAAAAAAAGTACCCAAACAAACTCCACTTTTAGACACCCTTTATGGAACCCTTCAATATTTTACTCATTTCCACTCCCCAAACTATTAGTACACTAGAAAGCTATAATCAAGCCTAAAATTAAGGGTTTCAAGGCATTAGGACTGTCTGCATAAGGGTTTGGCTTCTTGGCACTTAAAAATATTCACCCAATCTTATCCTTTGGTTTGGGGCTTCTTCAAACATCACCCTACCGCTCCAAAATCTTATATTGAAGCATTCAATGCATTAAACCCATTGTAACTCATTTGTAATACTCTGTATTCCCTAGCCATGCATCACTGGCTCGCCTAGGGCATCATTGAACAAATTAAAAAAAAAATCTTTCTAGGGCCCCTCCTTCTACACACATATAGTATATAGTATAAGGAGTCACCTCACCCATTCCAAGAAGTCAGGAAAATGCCACAGTGGAATGATGAGTTATGACTCCATTTCCAAAATCTGCCTGGTTCATACCAGCGACAGAGCTTAAAACAAAAGGTTTTACAAAACTAAAAAGACTAACACAAAATGCCTAAACACTATGACATAGAATCCAAAAAAAAATTATCCTATCATATGCAAGAGTTACAGTACAAAATCTAATCCATTAAATTGCTTCAAAAAATAAAATATCATTAATTACTAAGAGAGCTTGTATTCTCAAAAATTGCTCATTCACCAAAATCTGATCCAACCCCATACAGAGGTCAAGGGAGGCCTTATATCATTGACCATGACCCTAACATGATGTTTTCAGATAGTTAGAAAACCCAAATGTCTGAAAATACATCATTGCAAGAAATGTTGTCAATGTTGTCAATGACAACATTAACAACTTTTACAAATTTTGTGATTCTTGCATAAAACATGGTCAATCAACTCAATAAATTAACCAATTGCATATCTAGGCTGAGTAAACATCAAATAGGTCTCCTAAATAATTCCTTGTCAAATTGAACCCTAAATGCATAATTTCCACTTTTTCCACAATATTGGCATCATGTATACAAATTGACAAGTTTAGACATTACTTTCCAAAGAAGGTAACTAAGGACCTATTAAGACCTCCTAATCTAACTCAACACACCCTAGGACCCATCTAGTTCCATTATTCCACTAGTGGTGTGGCTAAGACCACTACAAGCAAAAAACAAATTAGAAGCCCTAGGTTACCTTTTAGCCATACCTAGGTGCTCATGCACCATACTCCCTCACAAAGGAGAGTCATGTCACTCCTATGAAAAAAATGTCTTCAAAGATGCCCACCTTCTTCAAGTTTGTAGCTACAATCCATGATGCTTCTGATTCAGGCCTATTCTTCCACTTGTTAAGGTTCTCCATGTACACCTTGTGCCTTGTAGTCTTCTTAACTCTAGAATCCAGAACCTTGTCTACTTCTAACTGTGGCTTAGGAGGTAGGATAGTAGCTTCAACAAAACTACTGACTCCTTAACTATTTTGACCCATCTCAGATATTGGCCCATGGAATTAGATCAAATCTTGGACATTAAAAACAAAAGATATGCTCAAATCGGAAGGTAAGTCTATTTTGTATGCATTAGCCCCATATTTGGCTATGATCTTGCAAGGTCCCACCCTCTTTATCTGAAGTTTAGTAGGCATACCTTTATGCAGTCTGGATTTGTTCAAATGAACCATCACATAATCACCTACCTCAAACTAAATGTCTTTCCTCTTCTCATCTACTTTGGCATTTAACTTTTGTGTACTGTCTTGTATGGTCTTCTTAACTTGTTCTTGGATCTCCTTCATGGTTTGAGTGAAGTCCGCAGCATGACCACTCCTGTACTCCTTGCCTCCTAGATCCCTAAGTTCACACACACCCCTTGGGTGCATCCCATAAACAATTTCAATTGGGCTTCTCCCTTCCAGTTTTTTATTGCTATCATTGTATGCATACTTTGATTGGAGAATGACCACATCCCATGTTTGTCCATACTCTTTAGTTAGGAACCTCAATAAGTTACCCAACACTCTATTGACCACCTCAGTTTGGCCATCTATCTAAGGATGGTAAGCTGAACCAAATGATAGATTAGTACCCAATATTCCACAATGTTTTCCAGAAATGGATCAAGAATTTCACATCCCTATCTGATACAATACTTAAGGGAAAACCATGGATTATCACAATCTCATTAAAGAACAAATATTCTATATGTCAAGCATCATGAGTAGTCTTGCAGGGTATCAAGTGACCCATTTTACTAAATCTATCTACCACCACATAGATGTTGTCATATCCTTGTTTAGTTTTGGGTAGACCCATTATGAAGTCCATTCTCACACACTCCCATGGCCTATTTGGGATTGCTAAAGGTTGATATAAACCTGCATTACTCATCACTCCCTTAGCTTACATCCAAACTACACATTGCTCAACATATCTAGTCACATCCCTTATCAATTTTGGCCAATGGTAAAATATTTGTACAAGCTCCAAAGTCTTGTTCATACCAAAGTGACCACTCAAACTTCCATTATGTTTCTCCTGTATGAGATTTTCTCTCATTGAACCCCTTGGTACACATAATTGATTACCCTTAAAAAATAGTCCATTTTCCAAAGTAAAATCAGAGAACTTGCTATGAAAATGATTCTCTCAATACACACCTTGTAGGCTTCACCAAAGTCTTCATCTTCCTTGTAGAGATCTCTAAAAATTTCTATGACAATGCTATTCAACTAAAATTCTTGGACTATCAACAATCTCCTACTTAGTGTATCTGCAACCTTGTTCAATTGCCCCTTCTTGTGCTTGATTGTAAATGTGAATTCTTGTAGGTACTCCATCCATTTTAGGTGTCAATTACTTAGTTTCTCTCGCGTATTGATATAACTAAGGGCTTGGTTGTCAATAAACACAACAAACTCCTTGGGTAATAGATAATGCTTCCATTTCCAAAGAGATTGGACTAAGGCATACAATTCCAAGTCATAAGAAGAATATTTCTTCTTGGCTTCATTTAATTTTTCACTAAAGAAGGTTATTGGCCTACCTTCTTGACTTAACACACCCCCTACTACCATACCACTTGCATCACACTCTATAGTAAACAAATTTTAAAAGCTAGGAAATGTCAGGATAGTTTGTCTTGCTACTTGCTTCTTCAACATTTCAAAGGCTTGCTCTACTTCTAAGGTCCATCTAAACTTAGTCTTTACCCCACCCTTGACGGTATCCAACAATGGAGCAAAAAAACCAACGAAATTCCTAATAAATTTCTTATAAAATTGGCCTAACCCATGGAAACTTATTACCTCAGTTGCTGTGGTGGGTGGTGGCTAGTTTAAGATAGCTGCAACTTTTTCTTGATCCATCTTCAAGGACCCCTTGGACACTACAAATCCCAAGTGCACCAAATATTATTTTAGGAACTTACATTTCTCAAGATTGATGGCTAGCTTCTCTTCATGTAATCTCTGCAATATAGTGTCCACATGTTTGATATGCTCTTCTCTTGTTTTTCTAAAGATCAATATATCATCAAGATATACAACTACAAACTTCCCTGTGTAGTCCTTGAGCACTTTGTTAATGAGCCTCATAAATGTGCTTAGTGCATTTGTGAGACCAAATGGCATCACAAGCCACTCATACAACCCATCTGTGGTCTTTAATGTCATTTTCCATTCATCTCCTTCCTTCACCCTAATTTGGTGATGACCACTTTTCAAATGAGGCTTAGTGAAGTACATTTCCCCTACAAGACAATCCATTAGATCCTTAATCCTTGGTATGGGGAACCTATGCTTTATTTTAATTCTGTTTATAGCCCTTGAGTCTATGCAAAGTCTCAATTTTCATCCCTTCTTGGATTCCAACACAACTGGGACTGCACATGGGCTTATACTCTTCTTGATCAAGCCTTGATCCAAGAGTTCTTGCACTTGCCTTGCCACTTCAAAATTTTGATCAGGAGTAAGCTTATAAGCAGCCTTATTAGGAAAAGATGCACCAGGGAAAATTTTATCTGATGTCTTATCACTCTTGTAGGAGGTAAGGTTATAGGACTTTCATCACTTACTATATCCTTATACTTCCCAAGCAATTCTTGAATCTCTAATAGTAATGGTTCCTTGGCAGGCTTCTCTTCCTACTTGGGCTTTAGAACAATAGCATTTCCTTCATTGTCTTCCTCTTTAAGATCTCTCACAAACTCCTTTCCACTACACAAAAATATGCTAGGAGTCTTGGGTTGTGGCTCTTCCTCTTCCAACAAAGACTGAATCTTGAAAGTCCTACCTCCTTTCTTGAATGTTATGGAATTCTCCTTTCCATCATACACTACCCCATTGTCATATTCTCAATTCCTTCCTAACAGTAAATGAAAAGCATCCATTGGTTAGACGTCACAAAGAAACTTTTCCTTATAACCTTCTATAGAAATTCAACCCATGTTTGTTCATTCACCAATACACTTTGGCCTTTATTGAGCCATGCCACCTTGTATGGATTCACATGAGGTACTTTGGTTAGCTTGAGTTTGTCCACTTCTTCTTCTGAAATGATGTTATCTGTGGAACTAGAATCCACAATCACCTTACAAACATTTCCAAGGATCTTGCATCTTATCCTAAACAAAGCCCTCATATGTTTGGGTTCATCTTTGACTGGTTACCTTATCAATACCCTCCTAAAAATTAGATTTTCTCCCATCTATGAGTTGAGATGATCAATTTTAGGTGCTTTGACACTTGAAGTGTCCTCATGAGCATATGCCACTCTGTTTTCATGATTTGATGTAGTAGGCTTCTTAGGACATCAATATGTCAGGTGGCCCAATTGACCATAGTTGTAACACTTCATACTTGTAAAGTATGAGTTACTTCTACCTATCCCTCTTGCTCTACTAGTGCCTCCTTGATTACCCCTACCTCGTTTATAACCCCCTCTTGGAGTGTTTTCATTGCTATGCTCTATCAATTTTATTTCACCTTGGTTCCTTTTCTCACTGCCTCTACCTTGATAACTTCCTCTTTGACGTTGTTGGTCTCTTCCTCTACCTTTGTTTTTGAAGTTAGAATCACCTTTCTTTCTATTCTTTTCTTCCACCCTTAGAGCTAGTTGATGACACCTCTAAACTGTGGTTGGTGTTCATAGACTAATCTCTTCTTGGAAGTTCCATTTTAATCCACCCAAGTACCTTGCCACCTTAATTGATTCTTCTTCTTGTTTCTTGGACCTAAGACACAATCTCTGAAAATCCTCTTTATATGAGGCCACATCCATGTCTTTTTGTTTTAGATTTTGTCTTTTCCTATGGAGTTGAATCTCATAGTCCTCTGGCAGATATTTTTATTTGAGCTTGGTCACCATGGCATTCCAATTGGATATAGGTTGATTTCCAATTCTAATCCTCTCCTCTTGAAGATACTTCCACCATGTTAGTGTCGACCCTTTGAGTCTTGACCTAGCCACCTTGAGCTTTTGTTCTTCTGTCACACCCTCACATCTGAAATGGTTCTCCATTCCTTCAATCCAAACCATCACTGCTTCAATTTCCTTCTTCCCACTAAATAAGGGTAAACCTTCCAATGTCTTTCCTCCTAGGGATTTTATGGCTTTTAAGAAGGGTTCTTCATTCAAGATAGGGTCTGTTTCAAGGATAATGTCTTCCTTAGCAATCATTTTACCCCTATCACTACTTTCCACATCTTTGTTCCTAGTTGCATTAGCAACTTCTTCTAGCCTTATCTTCATTCCTTCTAAGGCTTCTTCAAGGAGTCAATTCTTCTCCTTTTTCTCATCCACTTCTTTAGCTAGTTATGCATTAGTCACCATGCTTGAATCTCCCACTGATTCACTAGTAGCTACAAACATACACTATTTTCCCAAGTCTTTAACTTGCTTTGATACCAATCTGATGTAACTAGATATGTTGAGAAACATGTAGTTTGTATGAAAGCTAAGGGAGGTATGAGTAATGCCAGTTTATATAAACCTTTTCCAGTCCCAAATAGGCCATGGAAGTGTGTGACCATGTACTTCATAGTGGGTCTACCCAAAACTAAACAAGGATATGACAGCATATATGTGGTGGTAGATAGATTTAGTAAAATGGGTCACTTCATACCCTTATAGACTACTCATGATGCTAGCCATATAAAATATTTGTTCTTTAAAGAGATTGTGAGAATCCATGGTTTTCCCTTAAGTATTGTATCAGATATGGATGTGAAATTCATGAGCTATTTCTGGAAAACATTATGGAATAGATTAAGTACTTATCTCTCCTTTGATTCAACTTACCATCCTTAGATAGATGGCCAAACTGAGGTGGTCAATACAGTGTTGGATAACCTCTTGAGGTTCCTAAATAAAGAGTATGGATACACATGAGATGTGGTCATTCCCAAATAGATTATGCATACAATGATAGCAAGAATAGAATGACAAGGAGAAGCCCATTTGAAATTGTTTATGGGATGCACCCAAGGGATGTGTGTGAATTTAGGGATCTAGGAGGCATGGAGTACAAGAGTGGTCATGTTGAGGACTTCACTCAAACCATGAAGGAGATCCAAGAACAAGTTAAGAAGACCATACAAGACAATACACAAAAGATAAAGGCCAAAGTAGATGAGAAGAGAAAAGACATTTAGTTTGAGGTAGGTGATTATGTGATGGTTCATTTGAAAAAATCCAGATTGAAGAAAGGTATGCATACTAAAATTCATATGGAGAGGGTAGGACTTGGTGGTACCCTAAATTTTGAGAATTTAGAAGTCCCAATCCATTATCAAGAAGAAAGTTTCTCCATACTAAAAAAATTAAAGGAAGCTTTATGACACAAATAAATTGAACTAACTAATCGAAGCCTTCAGAAAATGCTGGAATTTCAACATGCTACAAAGATGATGCCGACAAAGGGTGATGATGGTCAAATTTTAAAAATATAAAACCGACCCAGTTCAGGAAATCAAATTTCCTATCTCCAAAAAAAATCTTAGCTTTTCACAATGTGTTTTGGATTTTTGACCAAAGCCAAATCCGAAAGTTAGGTAGTTATTTTTTAGTTAGTTTATTGTTTTTTCAAAATATTTTGTAATAAGGGTTGTGTCTTTTCACCTTAAAGAGGTGTGAAAGCCACTCAAACACATATATATATACATAATTTAAAATGTAAAGACAAAACAATACAATAAAGATACAATAATATAATTTCACATATTTGGATAGTTTTGGATCAACAACTATAACATGGATTTGGATGTACTATTTCTTTAAAATCAATAAAGATAAGTCCTTTTTCTTTCACTTGTGTAATAGTTTCATTATCATTTTACAATTAGTCCCTTAGATAAACTAATAGAACTTCTTCAAAGTGATAGTTTGATGTGTATGCTTCCTTATTTGATTCATGGTCTATATTTTCAATTGGTTTTCTCATTTTGCATGGTTAAATTCTGTTGATTGAGGCATTAGTCAATTGGTCTGTCATTTGAGAAGTATTACCCTTTTGAAATATCTCTAAATTTGTTTTAGGTTGCATGTACATTCCATAACACCTTTGAAGTGATAAGTTTTCTTGTAAAACTGTCTCTGAGGTTGAACATAAGATTGGAATGATCTTGACTCTATTGCCCGTGATAGAATAAGGCACTGGTCTAATCATTATTTGGATTATAGTTATTCAGTTCACTGTTATAGTTTTGTGATATCTTATCTATCTATTTATTTTAATTTACATACATATTTAATAAACATTCTTTCAATTACTCAAAGTATTTTAGTTTACAGTTTATGATATATTGCTTACAATTTGATGTATTCAAGCCTACTTGCCATACTTTGAGAGACGGAAGTTTGAGTTCCATACACAGGTTATCTGCTATAAAAAGCCTGTTTAGGTGAAGGTTCACCCGCCTTGGTCCTGCAGAGCCAGAAGTGTAGGGGAAGAGGATCATAATCGATCATTCCTGTTAGTTGGCCAAAAAAATTGGATTTCCCATCATTGGATTGGAAATTCCAAAGGAAATTCAATTCAGCATTTTTGGGCACCAACAGGACCTTCCAAGATCATAGACTTACCTTCATATTTGAGCATATCTCTTTTTTTTAATGTCCAAGACTTGATCAAATTCAAAGGGCCAATATTTGAGATGGGTCAAAATAGTCAAGGGGTTAGTAGTGATGTTGAATCTACTGTCCTACCTCCCAAGCCATAGTTAGAAGTAGACAAGGTTTTGGATTCCAGAGTTAAGAGGACTACAAGGCACAAGGTGTACATGGAGCACCTTATCAAGGGGAAGAATAGGTCTGAATCAAAAGCATCATGGATTGTAGCTATAGAATTGAAGAAGGTGGGCATATTTGAAGACATTTTTTCTATAGGAGTGACACGACTCTCCTTTGTGGGGGAGTATGGTGCAGGAGCACCTAGGTAGGGCTAAAATGTAACCTAGGGCTTCTAATTTGCTTTTGGATTGTAGTGGTCTTAGCCACACCACTATTGGAATAATGGAACTAGATGGGTCCTAGGGTGTGTTAAGTTAGATTAGGAGGTATTAATAGGTCCTTAATTATATTCTTTGGAAAGTAATGTCCAAACTTGTCAATTTGTATACATGATGCCAATATTGTGGCAAATGTGGAAATTATGCATTTAGGGGTCAATTTGGAAAAGGAATTGTTTAGGAGACCTATTTGGTGTTTACTTAGCCTATATATGAAATTGGTTAATTTCTTGAGTTGATTGACAGTATTTTATGCAAGAATCACAAAAGTTGTAAAAGTTGTCGATGTTGTCAATGACAACATTGACAACATTTCTTTCAATGATGTCTTTTTGGAAATTTGGGGTTTCTAACTATCTGAAACTATCATTTTAGGGTCATGTTCAACTATATAAGGCCTCCCTTGACCTCTGTATTGGTTTGGATGATATTTTGGTGAATGAGCAATTTCTGAGAATACAAGTTTTCTAAGTAATTAAAGACATTTTCTTGTTTGAAGCAATTTAATGGATTAGATTATGTACTATTACTCTTGGATATGATAGGATAGGCATATTTTGGATTCTATGTGCTATTTTTTAGGCATTTCTTGTTAGTCTTTGTAGTTTTGTAAAAAAATTTATTTTAAACTCTGTCATTGGTCTAAACTAGGCAAATTTTGGAAATGGAGTCATAGCTCATCATTCCATTGTGGAATTTTCCCAAGCTCTTGGAATGGGTGATTTTATTCCTTATACTATATGTGTGCAAAAGGAGGGGCCCCGGAGAGCTTATTTTCCATTTTTCAAATGATGCCCTAGGCAAGCCAGTGATGCATGGCTAGGGAATACAGAGCATTGCAAATGAGTTGCAGTGGGTTGAATGCATTGAATGCTTCAACCTGAGATTGTGTAGAGGTAGGGTGATGTTTGAATAAGCCCCATACTAAAGGAGAAGATTGGGTGAAGATTTTTATGTTCCAAGAAGCCAAACCTTTATGCAAACAGTCCTAATTCCTTGAAATCCTTGATTTTAGGCTTGATTATAGATTTCTGGTGTAATGGTAGTTTGGGGAGTGGAAACTAGTAGAATCTTGAAGGGTTCCATAAAGGGTGTCTAAAAGTGGAGTTTTTTTGAGTAATGTTTTGGGAGTGTTTGAAGATATAAGCAAAAAGTTGACCAATTAGGCCTAATTGCTTATAGCCCTATTTGGGTGTTCTTGAAGGAAATCCTTGAAATCGATTAAAGTTTCATTTTAAATTTTGGATGTAGGTATTGGATTGGATCCAATTGACATCCTAGAAGCACCCCTTCGTACACATAACTGATTACCCTTAAATAACAGTCCATTTTGCAAAGTAAAATCAGAGAACTTGCTATGAAAATGATTCTGAAAATCAATACACACCTTGTAGGCTTCACCAAAGTTTTCATCTTCCTTGTAGAGATCTCTGAAAATTTCTATTCCAATGCTATTCAACTACACTTCTTGGACTATCAACAATCTCCTACTTAGTGCATCTGCAACCTTGTTCAATTTCCCCTTCTTGTGCTTGATTGTAAATGTGAATGCTTGTAGGTACTCCATCGATTTTAAGTGTCTCTTGCTTAGTTTCTCCTGAGTAGTGATATAAATAAGGGCTTGGTTGTTAGTAAACACAACAAAATCCTTTGGTAATAGATATTGCCTCCATTCCCTAAGAGATTGGACTAAGGCATATAATTCCAAGTCATAAGAAGAATATTTCTTCTTGGCTTCATTTAATTTTTCACTAAAGAAGGCTACTGGCCTAGCTTCTTGACTTTACACAGCCCCTACTACCATACGACTTGCATCACACTCTATGGTAAAAAAAATTCAAAGCTATAAAATTTCAGGATATGTTGTGTTACTACTTTCTTCTTCAACATTTCAAAGGCTTACTTTGCCTCTAAGGTCTATATAAAATTAGTTTTTACCCCACCCTTGATGGTATCCAACAATGGTGCACAAATACCACTAAAATTCCTAATAAATTTCTTATAAAATTGGGCTAACCCATGGAAACTTCTTACCTCAGTTGTTGTGGTGGGTGGTGGCCAGTTTAAGATAGCTGCAACTTTGTCTTTAGCCATCTTCAAGGACCCCTTAGACACTACAAAGCCCAAGTAAACCAATTCTTTCTTTAGGAAGTTATATTTCTCAAGATTGATGGTTAGATTCTCTTCATGTAATCTCTCCAATACACTCTCCACATGTTTGATATGCTCTTCTCTTATTTTGCTAAAGACTAGTATATCATCGAGATTACAACTGTAAAATTCCCTGTGTAGTCCTTGAGCACTTTGTTCATGAGCCTCATGAATGTGCTTGGTGAATTTGTGAGACCAAATGGCATCACAAGCCACTCATACAACCCATCTGTGGTCTTGAATGCCATTTTCCATTCATATCATTCCTTCACCCTAATTTGGTGATAACCACTTTTCAAATCAAGCTTGGTGAAGTACATTTCCCCTCCAAGACAATCCACGAGATCCTCAATCCTAGGTATGTGGAGCCCATACCTTATTGTAATTATTTTTATATCCCTTGAGTCTATGAAAAGTCTCCATTTTCCTCCCTTCTTGGATGCCAACACAACTGGGACTGCACATGGGCTTATACTCTTCTTGATCAAGCCTTGATCCAAGACATCATGCACTTGCCTTGCCACTTCTGAATTCTGATCAAGAGTAAGCTTATAAGCTTCCTTATTAGGAAAAGATGCACCAGGGACAAAGTCTATCTGATGGCTTATCACTCTTCTAGGAGGTAAGGTTTCAGGAGTTCCATCACTTACTATATCCTTGTACTTCCCAACCAATTCTTGAATCTCTGATGGTAATGGTTCCTTGACAGGCTTCTGTTCCTCCTTGGGCTTTAGAACAATAGCATATCCTTCATTTTCATCCTCTTTAAGATCTCTCGCAAACTCCTTTCCACTACACAACAAAATTCTAGGAGTCTTGGGTTGTGGCTCTTCCTCTTCCAACAGAGACTGGATCTTGAAATTCCTACCTCCTTTCTTGAATGTTATGGAATTCTTCTTTCCATCATACACTTCCCCATTGTCATATTTCCAAGGCCTTCCTAATAGTAAATGACAAGGATCCATTAGTAAGATATCACAAAACAACTTATCCTTATAGCCTGCTATAGAAAAATCAACCCATGTTTGTTCATTCACCAATACACTTTGGCCTTTATTGAGCCATGTTACCTTGCATGGATTCACATGAGGTACTTTGGTTAGCTCTATTTTGTCCACTGCTTCTTTTGATATGATGTTATCTATGGATCCAGAATCCACAATCACCTTACAAACTTTTCCAAGGATCTTGCATCTTATCCTGAACAAAGCCCTCTTGTGTTTGGGTTCATCTTTGACTATTTTCCTTATCAATACCCTCCTAAACATAATATTTTCTCCCATCTCTGAGTTTAGATGATCAATTTTAGGTTCTTTGACACTTGAAGTGTCCTCATGAGCATAGGTCACTCTCTTGTCATGATTTGATGTAGTAGGCTTCCCATGACATCTATATTTCAGGTGGCCCAATTGACCACAATTGTAACACTTCATACTTGCAAAGTATGAGTTACTTCTATCTATCCCTCTTCCTCTGCTAGGGCCTCCTTGATTACCCCTACCTCTGTTATAACCCCCTCTTGGAGTGTTTTCATTGCTATGCTCTATCAATTGATTTTCACCTTGGTTCCTTTGCTCACTTCCTCTGCCTTGATAACTTCCTCTTTGACCTTGTTGGTCTCTTCCTCTACCTTTGTTTTTGAAGTTAGAATCACCTTTCTTTCAGTTTTTTTTTTCCACCCTTAGAGCTAGTTGATGACACCTCTGAACTATGGTTGTTGTCCATAGACTAATCTCTTCTTGGATGTTCCATTTCAATCCACCAAAGTACCTTTCCACCTTAATTGATTCTTCTTCTTTTTTCTTGGATCTAAGACACAATCTCTAAAACTCCTCTGTATATGAGGCCACATCCATGTCTTTTCCTATGGAGTTGAATCTCATAGTCCTCTGGCAATTAGTTTTCTTTGAGCTTGGTCACCATGGCATTCCAATTGGCTATAGGCTTCTTTTCCATTCTAATCCTCTCATCTTGAAGATAATTCCACCATGTTAGTGCCTACCCTCTGAGTCTTGACTTAGCCACCTTGAGCTTCTATGCTTCTGTCACACCCTCACATTCACAATGGTTCTCCATTCCTTTAATCCAATCCATCACTGCTTCAATGTCCATCTTCCCACTAAACAATGGTACACCTTCCAATTCCTTTCCTCCTATAGCTTTATGGATTTTAAGAGGGTTCTTCATTCAAGATAGGGGTTGGCTCAGCGATAATGTCTTCCTCGGCAATCTTTTTACCCCTATCACTACTTTCGACATCTTTGTTCCTACCTGCATTAGCAACTTCTTCTAGCATTATCTTCATACCTTCTAAGGATTCTTCAAGGATTCTATTCTTCTCCTTTTTCTCATCCACTTCTTTAGCTAGTTCTGCATTAGTCACCATGTTTGACTCTCCCACTAATTCACCAGTAGTTGCAAACATACACATTTTTACCAAGTCTTTAACTTGCTTTGATAACAATCTGATGTAACTACAAGTCTTGTCCTATACCATACCTTCCTCTAGGGTATCCTATCGGTTAATTATTGGACCTATTATCATTCTTTCCTGACCCTAATCTCCCAAGGACTCTCTACACAAGATCCTTCTCCTTTCAATTTGTAGACACCAATCAAGAAATCAAAACACACATCACCTAGCTCATTGGAGCTCTTCTTGCACAATCTTTGTTAACTAATCCAACATGATCAAGAACACTTCCACATGGAGAGGTAGGCTTCTAGGATGTCAATTGGATCCAATCCAATACCTACAACCAAACTTTGCAATGAAACTCTAATAAAGTTCAAGGATTTCCTTCAAGAACACCCAAATAGGGCTATAAGCAATTAGGCCGAATTGGACACCTTTTTTCTTATATCTTCAAACACTCCCAAACAAGTACCCAAAAAAAATCCACTTTTAGACACCCTTTATGGAACCCTTCAAGATGTTACCATTTTCCACTCCCCAAACTATTTGTACACTAGAAAGCTATAATCAAGCCTAAAATTAAGGGTTTCAAGGAATTAGGACAGTCTCCATATGCGTTTGGATTCTTGGAACTTAAAAATCTTCACCCAATATTCTCCTTCGGTTTGGGGCTTCTTCAAACATCACCCTACCTCTCCACAATCTCTTTTTGAATCATTAAATGTATTCAACCCACTGTAACTCATTTGCAATGCTCTGTATTCCCTAGCAATGTATCACTGGCTCGCCTAGGGCATCATTGAAAAAATGGAAAACAAGCTTTCCAGGATCCCTCCTTCTACACACATATAGTACAATGAGTCACCTCACCCATTCCAAGAGCTCAGGAAAATACCATAGTGGAATGATGAGCTATGACTCCATTTCCAAAATCTGCCTGGTTTAGACCAGCGACAGAGCTTAAAACAAAAGATTTTACAAAACTACAAAGACTAATACAAAATTCCTAAACAATGAAACACAAAATCTAAAATACACCTATCCTATCATATGCAAGAGTTACATTATAGAATCTGATCTATTAAATTTCTTCAAACAAGAAAATGTCATTAATTACTTAGAAAAATTGTATTCTCAGAAATTGCTCATTCACCAAAATCTCATCCAACCACATATAAAGGTCGAGGACATCATTGCAAGAAATGTTGTCAGTGTTGTCAATGACAACATTGACAACTTTTACAACCTTTATGATTCTTGCGTAATACATGGTTAACCAGCTCAACAACCTAACCAATTGCATATCTAGGCTAAGTAAACATCAAATAGGTCTCCTAAAACTTCCTTGTCCAAATTGACGCCTAAATGCATAATTTCCACTTTTGCCACAATATTGGCATCATCTATACAAATTGACAAGTTCAGACATTACTTTCTAAAGAAGGTAACTAAGAACCTATTAAGACCTCCTAATCTAACTAAACACACCATATGACCCATCTAGTCCCATTATTCCAATAGTGGTGTGGCTAAGACCACTACAAGCCAAAAACAAATTAGAAGCCATAGGTTGCCTTTTAGCCCTACCTAGGTGCTCTTGCACTAGTGACCAATGCAAAATTGGCTAAGAAGGTCGATGATCAAGAATAGTAAAATAGACTGCTTAGAGAAAGATTGGAACAAAAATTGGGTGAAGTAGAGGTAAAAATTGAAGAAATTAGTGGAAAGATAGATGAGAAAGAAGGGAAGGGCAAGGCAGTGGTAGTGGAAGATGAGTTCCCTAAACCTGACCATGTCATCCAAGAAGAACCTTTCCTTAAATCCTTGAAGGTCATGAGTGGAAAATCCTTAGATGGAATACCTCTCTTTAGTGGCAAGATGGATCCTGACCTAGTCATTGAGTGGATTGAAGGACTTTAAAATCACTTTGAATGTGATGGTGTGAGTGAGGCTGAAAAGGTCACGGTAGCCAAATCAAGACTAAGAGGATTTACCTTAATTTGGTGGAAATTTGTCCAAGCAGAGAGAGAGAGAAGGCAGGTAAGATTCCAATAGCTACTTGGAAGGGAATGGTGGAAAAAAGTGAAGAATCCTATATGCCTGAGGATTATGAAATCCAAATACATAAAAAAAAAAAGAAAAAACTTGAGCCAAAGGGATCTTGATGTGAACACATATACTAAGGAATTTTAGAAGTTGTGTTTGAGGTCCAAAGTACAAGAGGACGAAAGCATCAAAGTTGGAAGATATCTCAATGGGTTGAGATGGGGTATCTAAGAATAAATAAGAATGTTAAGCCCCACAACATTACACAAGTTTTATCAATTGGTAGTCAAGGTGGAGGAGAGAAGAAAGAAGAAACAAGAATCAAGAAGTAGAGGTAGGGGTAGAGGAAGAGACAACAGAGGCCATAGAGGAAGTTTTGGTGGCAGAGGTATAGACCAAAGGACCCAAGGTGAATCTAGACATGAAAAATAGAGTGCTGATATAAGTGGTAGAGGTAGTTATAGCAGAGGAATAGGTCCTGACAATACCAGTAGAAGAAGTAGATCTAGAGGATTAGGTAGACGGTCTTACATTGCCAACATGAAGTGCTATCATTACCATCAATGAGGAAACCCTGCTTATAGGTGCCTTGAAAATAACTCTTCTTCCCAAGGGGATAAAAGATTCATTTATGTGCAAGAGGACACTCCAAGTGTCCAATCTCCTGAGGTGAATTTGGATTTAGAAGTTGGAGAAAACTTGATGATAAGAAGAATATTGATCAAAGAGCTTGTCATAGAGGAACCAAAGAAAATGACATCTCTATTCAAAGTCAAATGAAATATTTTGGGTAAGGTTTACAAATTCATTATATAATTTGGGTCTACTGATAATATCATTTCAGAAGAAGCCACAAATAAGTTCACATTGACTAGGATACCTCTTAGTTGTCCATATAGAGTTACGTGGCTAAATAATAGGCAACATGCGTTGGTAAATGAGTAAGCATGGCTGGAGTTTACAATACGTGGTTATAAGGATAATATTTTATGTCATGTGTTACCCATGGCTCCATGCCATCTGATACTTGGAAGACAATGGCAATTTGACAGAAAAGCCATACATGATGGTGAGAATAATTCCTATTCTTTTCAAAAGAATGGTGTTACTTACAAGATCCAATATTTTCTAGATGAAGAAGTAGGTAAGACTATGGTCCTAATGTGATAATGGTTAATGGAAAATATTTCTTGAAGACTCTAAAGGAGGAAGATGGATATGGTTTTTCTATTGTTGTGAATCCTAAAGAAGAAGAAAATACTAAGAAAGAAGATATACCTCTAGAAATGTAGAACCTTTTGGATCAGTTCACAAACATCATCAATGATGGGACTCCTTCTACTCTAGCACCTCTAAGGATGGTAATCCATCAGATTGACTTTATTCCAGGAGATTCTTTTCCAAATAAGGATCCTTACAAGATGACACCCCAAAAATATGAGGAGATAGCCAGACAAGTACAAGAACTTCTTGACAACCATCTAATAAGGAAAAACATAAGTCCATGTGTAGTCCCAACCACACACTAGCACCCAATAAAGGAGGAACATGGAGGTTATGTACGGACTCCAAAGCCATAAATAGGATTACTATTAGGTATAGGTTCCCTATACCCAGAATTGAAGACCTTATGGATTATATAGGGGGTGCACAATTCTTCACCAAAATAGACCTCAAGAGTGGCTATCACTAGATAAGAATAAAGGAGGGAGATGAGTGGAAGACAACATTCAAAACCACTGAAGGTCTCTGTGAATGGCTTAACATGCCATTTGGACTCACCAATTCTCCTACCACATTCATGAGGCTCTTGAATGAAGTCCTAAAGGATTTTATTGGTAAATTGGTAGTTGTTTACTTAGATGATATCTTAATTCTTAGCAAAACTAAGGAGGATCATCTTAAGCATTTATAAATTGTACTTAAAAATTTGCAAGAGGTAAAACTAACCATAAATTTTGAGAAATGTGAGTTTATGAAGTAGGAACTTGTCTACCTTGGCTTTGTGGTATCTAAAGGGGACTTAAAGATGGATACATCAAAGGTTGCATCTATACTCAGTTGGCCTACTCCCAAAAAAACTAGTGAGGTGAGAAGCTTCTATGGATTAGCTCAATTCTATAGGAAGTTCATAAGGAACTTTAGTGCAACATGTGCTCCCATGCTTGAGACAATTAAAGGAGGTATAAAAACCAAGTTTAAATGGAAAAAATAAGTACATAGGGGTGTTGATTTATTGAATAAGAATGTGTCCACACAACCTATCTTGGTGCTACCAAGTTTTGAAAAAAAAAATTACTTTGGAGTGTGATGCAAGTAATATTGTAGTGGGTGCAATTTTGAGTCAGGATAACAGACCGATGGTTCTCTATAGAGAAAATCTCAACAAAGATAAACAGAGATATTCATCCTATGACTTAGAACTTTATGCACTTGTACAAGAACTTAGTAAATGGAGGTATTACCTCCTGCCAAAGGATTTTGTAGTATATACAAATAACCAAGCATTGAGTTACATTAAATCCCAAGAGAAATTGAGCCATATACACATCAAATGTATGGAATATATGCAGTCCTACACTTTCAATATAAATCATAAAAAGGGACACTTGAATAAAGTAGTTGATGCCTTGAGTAGAAGACTACTTAGAGTCCATGAAGTTTAGATGAAGAGCATAGGAGTAGAGAGTTTCAAAGACCTCTACAAAGAGGATGAAGATTTTGGAGATGTCTATAAGGTATGTTAGGAGTTCAACAACCACTTTCATAGTGAATATGCATATTTTACTTTGAAAAATGGATTTTTATTTAAGGGTGGACAGTTATGTGTACCAAAGGGGTCAATGAGAGAGAATTTGATGTAGGAGAAGCACAATGGTAGTTTAAGTGGACACTTTGGGTTGAACACGAATCTGGAGTTAATTCAAAGGTTTTCCTTTTGGCCCAAGATGCATAAGGACATAAGGAGGTATGTGGAATAGTGTACAATTTTCCAAAGAGCCAAGGGCACATCCTAAAATTTTGGTTTATACCAACCTTTTCCAATTCCCAATAGACCTTGGGAATGTGTAAGTATGGATTTCATAGTTGGTTTTCCCATGACTATGAATGGTTTCGACACTATATATGTTGTTGTAGACAGGCTTAGCAAGATGAGTCATCTTATACCTTGAAAGGTGACTCATGGTGTCAGTCACATAGCTCACCTATTTTTCAAAGAAGTGATAAGGATTCATGGGCTACCAATTAGTAAAGTATAAGACAGAGACACAAAATTCATGGGACACTTTTGGAAAACCTTATGGAAAAGGTTAGCAACAAATTTGTCTTTTGGGTTTGATTACCATCCATAGACTTGGAAACCTTTTAAGGTGTTTGACTAAGGAATATGGACAATCTTGGGATCAAGTGATTCATCAAGCAAATTTTGATTACAATGACATTGTGCATAGGACAATAGGGAAGAGTCCATTTGAAAAAATATTTCGAATGCATCCTAGGGGTGTGTATGAGTTGTGAGATCTCAGAGATATGGAAGGGAGAAGTGGACATGTTGAGGAATTTGCCTATTCCATGAAGGAATTGCATGAAAAAGTGAGACAAACTCTAATTGAAAACACTTTGAAGATCAAAGACAAAGTTGATGGGAGAAAATATGTACAATTTTCAGTAGGGGATTGGGTCATGATCCATTTATATAAGTCCAGACTACAGAAAGGAGTACCAAGCAAGTTACAAATGAGGAGAATTGGTCCTTGTTAGATCATAGCTAAGTATGGGAACAATGCCTATAAGGTAGATCTACCCAAGGACGTAGCACTGTCTCCTACTTTCAGTATAGAGAACTTAGTTTAGTTTAAAGGTCCCAATCCTAAGGGAGGTGATAAGATTCATGATGCTGGAGAGATGATCCATGATCTGACATTACCCTCCCCACCTAAGCCTAGAGTAGAGAAAGTGTTGGATACAAGGATTGCAAAGAAGACTAGAAAAAATAATTATATGGAGTATCTAATCAAATAGGGACATACTCCAGAAGCAGAGGCTACTTGGGTACTTGAAGGTAAATTTCAGAAGCTGTGAATTGATCTTTCACTCCTGTCACCTGTTGTGACTTAAGCTCTTCTTATTTGGGGGACAATGATGTAAGAGAACCTTGGGGCTATGCAAGTGTAACCCTCAATTGTTGGTTTGTAATACCTTTTCAAGGTCATGTGCATAAATAAGGGTGTTATAAGAGTCTTTTAGTTGTCTTTTAGTTGGGTGTGAAATGTTGTGCTTGAATTGTGAAAAAATGTGTCAAAAGTCTCTAATAATGCAATGCAATCCAAATGTGGCAAAATGTGATAAATAGAACCAAGAGTGCATAAGGTGACCTAAATTGGTTGTAATTAGGTCTAGGGAGAGTTTAGTGGTCATTTGGAACTCATACATTTGGTCAAATTGATGTAAAAGAAAAAAATGAAAAAAAAGTTGTCAAAAGTTGCTCGAGCAACTTTTGCAACTTTTCAATGTTGCATGAAAACATTTGGACAAATCTTGTAAAGTTCCCTAAAGGGGTTATGGGTCAGGATAGGTGGTTGCAAAATGAGAAGGGGAGATATTTAAGGTCTCCACAAACATTGTAGAGGTTTTGGTTGAATCCAATGGATTGCATCCACCATTCTTCTATTGTGAACAGTGAAGTTTCATCATCTTTTTTCTTTGTGTGCACTAGTTTAGAGTTGTTGTTTTTGTTTTGTACATGTAATCAAATTTTTTCCCTGACTTTGATTCTCTGTACTAGATAGGGTTTTTATAGTAAAAATGACTCGATCTTGAGTTCTCACCATGGAAAACACCTGAGCCTTAGGGAATGAAAATGAAGTGCATGTACATAGTTTTTCTTTTTCGTAGGAAGTTTGAGGTTGAGTCTGTGAATTTTATGTTCTTTCCCTAGGAGAGCTCTTCCATAGCCTAGCTAGGAAGCAAGAGTAACAAAGTTGTCAAAATTGCAGGGGTAGATTAGATGAAGGAATCCAGTGCCTTGGGATTTCTAAGAGAATCCCTAAAAATCCTTCGTTGTGAGCTGGAAGTGTTTTGAATCCATTTGAATGGATTTCTAATGAAAAGATTAAAGACTAGCTCAGTTCCTTGTAATTTCACCCAGTTGGGGTTTGGTGGTGTACAAATTGTCTGAAGGACCAAGACTAGAAAAATATTAAGCATTTTCTGAAAGGGTATCTACATCACCAACTTGTTCAGGGGTTGTGTGAGAGTTTTATGAAAGAAATCCAAAATACCGAAAAATAGGGCTAATTGTGACCTACTAAGCTAGTAGCCCTTAAAAATAGGAAATTTGGAAAGCGATGGGAAATTATACCAACAATCATTGAAGAGGATGGGTTTGTGGATGGAATTACATTATGGACATGGACTAAAATCCTGCAAGGTAAGTGACAGAGAGCTGGTAAGATGGTGATTGAACTTACTCTAATGAGTTCAAGAGAAGTATAGGAAGATACAGAACTTAGAATTGATAGTGAAGTTTAAAGAGGATAGGAGGGTAATGTTTTGAAACCTCCTAAGGTAGAAGGGTTCAAGGTAAGAAAGAAACCCTAAGAGGTCCTTAAAGGAAAAGGAAATAGCTAGGCTTATCTATAAGTAGAGAGCCTCCCTATCATCACATAGGTGAGGCATTGGGTCTTTCGAGGAAGTTACCCATCCCAATACAACTTGAACTCAAGCATGCTTAACATTGAAGTTTCCTCCAAGATTAAATCCACTTATCTTGCTAGCCTATTTGCAAAATCTTCAACAAATATTACACCTCTTCAATTAGAAGTCATGTCAACCATCTATAAGTTGAAAAAAATATTAATAACTACAATTTTGTATGTGGTGGAACAAATCTTACATCATATCATCTCGAAAATGATAGAAATAAGACAACGCGGTAGGGTTTTTGAATCATGCCAATGAATGGAATGGATATTTGCAAGTGGGAAGAGACCCAAGTTAAAGGAAGAGATATTTGGCACAAGATATCTACCTTCAAGGGGAGTTCTTGAACAAAGACAACATCTTCAAGACAAAGAGGGAGGAGAAAAATAATGCACCTATTTAGCCCCCTCATACATAGGTGAAAAAGTGATTCTTGATGAAGGATAACCCACTTTTAAACTGTCAAGGGTATTGTTTTAGAATGAACATTTTCTTGCAAATAAGGAAGAGGCTATGTTCTAGGATGCATGCCTCTTGTATAAGAGAGAATCCAAAATCAAAGAAACAAATCCTTATATGAAAAGGAATGTCACAAATTAAACAAATGACATTGTATTAAAGGAAAAGTAGATCCTCAGATAAGAAGAAGATATTGAAAGGATGACACCTTTCCCCCCAAGTATAAGAGACAAAGGAAATATAATCCATTATACACCCTAATTGATGGATCATTGTATAAATATGCACTTCTAAGAAATAATAAGTTCTTAAGAGAGTGTTATTGTGTGAAACAAAAAATTATTCTATAAAAGAAACCAAAACAACAACTTTAATGGCTTACATTGACAATAAATATGAAATCATAGAGAAAAGAAGCACATTATACAAATTTAGTCGTAACATGAATTATAAGACATATGCACTTCCAATCAAGGGAGAGATTGGAAAAGAAGAATAACTCATGTAGAGAAAGGTGTTTAACAACAATTACATTTATGAAAGGATACAAGATAGTATAATAAATGAAACCAATAAAGAGATAATGAATCTCTAAGAAAGAAGAATGAATGAGAGAGAGACCTTTCCCCCTAAGGGAGACGACAAGAAAAAGATGTATTATGTTGCTCCAAATTTACACATCATATGATAAAAAGAGCCTTGTAATATTCCAAGATCACATGATGGAGAACAACATAATAGGATCAACAAATGCTAAGTAATGTCAATAAAGAACACAAAATCTGTAGTTAATGTAAGAATCTTGACATCTATCTACTAATTATTTAACAAATTTTATAAATTTCACACAATTAGAAAGAGAATGACTATTGCTACGATGAAAAAGAAATGATAATTATCATTAATAGCTGGTTGATTCTTTGGAAAATATCTAAAAGGAAAGAAAATTTTAGAATCATATTTAATTCTCCACAAGTTTCTTTTAGCCAAAGCCAAACGGTCATCAAAAGGTAGTGTAAAAATAGATGGCGTTGGTAAAAGAATGCTTAAACAATGAGGGTTTGGTTTAGAAGAAGAGGGATCTAATTGAGCAGGAAAATGGTTAGCTTGGGTTATAAAACCTAGACCACTTCTAGTGACTTGTGTAGGAGGGTCAATAGGAATTTTTATGCCTTGCTCATTGATACCAAGACCATGTCCACTATAGCCTTATTGAGTGGTGATGTCATATCCTATATTATAGTTTTCCTTTAATGTGGAAGGAGAGAGAGTTTCAGATTGAGGTTTATGAAAGTATTTAGTATAAGGATGAATAGGATGAGAAGTAGGATTCTCTTAATCCAAAGTATCTTTAGGTGGGGAAGAAGGAGAGGGTTTGGCAAACTATTCATTTCTACTTAATGTCACCTTAGGAGATAGATAATCAACGCAAAGTATAACATCAGGATTATGTATGATATCTTGATAAAAAGAAGATTTTTGAATATCATGTAAAGAAGTACACATGCTAGCCTCCCTAAGATTATCCATCAAAGTAAGTTGAGGAAGAGGAGATCTAGGTTGCAGTGAAATGGGAACAATGAGAGCTAGATTACCATCATCATGACTAGTAGGCACTATAGGAGGATGATTGAGTTTATTTATGTCAATTTCATCTTTATATCTAATTTTTTCAATAAAGACTTTTCTGAGATAAAGATATTCCATGAATTTTTTTAAAAATTTGATAAGAAGACTGCATAGAACATTGATAAAACCCTTGACATGCACCCTATAACAAAGAAAAATATTTGAAATCCTCATTATAGGATATGCTAAAACACCATGAAAGAATGAAAATCCCATTAGATGAAACAAAGTATGATTCACTCCATGTGATTGATAAAGAGAAGTAAGGAGAAATGTAAGAACATAAGCGATCACACACCAATCTACTTTAGTAAGCTCCATGAACACTATGCAATTTAATATATCTAACACCCAAAATCAGAAGTATGTATGAAGAGTCTAGTTCACTAGATTGTGCAATAGAAAATAGGGATCACCTAATAGGATCTAAGTTCTCCCAAATTTCACAAGGCACATTAGAATATGAAGCCACCTCAAGTCTAATCATATCAACACCACAAGAAAAGATGGAGTGATGCCTATTCTGGATTTAGGTCTTAGGGTATTCTATTCTTTTTGTTTCTTGGAAATTGAGAATAATGAAAAATTGAATTATCTAAATCTGTAAATGCTAAAGAGGAAATTAAAATGTGATAAAAAGAAGTGTACCTTGAAGAGATGAAGGAGACGTTGTCTTGTTGTTGTTTCTTCAACAGTCGAGATCTTGAAAACACTCGTACTTTTAGATTTAGGCTCTATAGCATGTCTGAGACCTATCCTAAAAGTTTGAACCTATTTCTAAGGGTGTAAAACATTTGGAATATTCTACACCTGGGTATAAAACATTTGGATCATTTTGTACCTAATGAATGTGTCCCAAATTTTGCAGAGATCTTTACCAAGGTCTGCAGATTCCAGATCTCAAAGCATAGCTTCCTAGCCTATACCTTTAATAGAGGGGTTTTCTTTAGTCAAACCCTTGTCTTGGAAGCAACCTAGAGATATGAAAAATTAAAGTGTGCAGACATAGAACAACGATTAAATCTGATAAATAAAGTAGCTCATACCTTCTCAATGTGGATGCCTCTTTCAGTGTGATCAAATATGGTTATGCAATAGCTTTTGAATCAACATAAAACCAAAAGAAAGTCATAAAAAACAAAAAATTGTGTGATGGAATGTTGGAAATTTCCAATGTTGAAGAAGAAGAAGAAGAAGAAGAAGAAGAAGAGGAAGAGGAAGAGGAAGAGGAAGATAGGTTGATAGATGCACAATGGCTCCCCTTGATGAAAACTCTTGTACTTGACCTCAAGTGGACAAAGAAGCTAGATCCATTAAGAAATCCACCTTGGATTCTTGATGATGATAATACTTTGATAGATCTTGAGTTTCCTTCAATTGCCTTGAATTTCTTGATGATCTTGATTTGCCCAATTGCTTGCATAAGACTCTTGAATTGATTACTTGCCTATAGATTTGAATGCTTGAAGATTTGGATTTCCTTCTAGATTTCAAGATGGGATCCCAAAATAAGGAGAAGTGGGGAGCTTATATACTTTCTCATTACATCTCATGGATTTAGTCTTACCCAAGCTAACCACAGATCTGAATCCTGCATCTATTCTCCGAATAAGGCCTCCTCCATACATTTGGGCCACTTTTTGGGGGTGCACAACATCTAGAACATTGTGCACCTGGGTGCATAAAATCTACAATGTTTTGCACCTCGGTGCAGAATGTTTGAAATGTTCAACACCTTCCAATAAGGGGTCAAATTTATTTCCTAGGATCTGGGGAATGTGTAGATGCGTGGATTTAAATAACAACTAGTTTCAGGGCTCGTATAGATCAAAAAGGCCATTAATAATGACATAGGGTCTAAATGATGAGATAAATTAAATGACTGGAAGAAAAATAGAGGAGCACACCTAGAAATAGGGGCTAACCTTGATTTTAAGTAAGATAGAGGGGAAAGAGAGAAGAAAGAGGACCCATATTTGAATTTAAATGTCCTTATAAGGTCCTATAACTAAAATGAGTGCAAAATGGTCCTCAAAATGTACACTAATTAAGTGCTTACTTTTTAGGACATTACACAACCAAAAAAAAAACTCAAAGTTTTGTAAAAGGTAGGAACTTTCTCAACATAACAAGCTTACCTCCAAGAAAACACTCAAAATCTTTCACTATTAATAAGAACATAGTCAAGATCATATAGAATCTATCTCACAAATTTTATTTTTCCAATCTAGCTCACAAGCTTTCTCAGAAGCCATAAGATGAGTCCAACCCTCCAACTAATTATTAATGTCAATCTTTGTATCAGTAGAAACAAAAAAGTGGACCAAGCCAACACTATCTTGTCTAAATCCATCTACCCCTACACCACCTAGATTACCACAAGAAGATCCATCAATGTTAATTTAAAAAAAAAAACTCAATGAGTGAGTAGAGGTCATCTATTTGTTCTATTTATCTTATTAGAAAATATTATAATATTTTGGTTGAATATAATTACAAGTCAAGCTCTACAAACATAAATTCAATTTATGTAAATTAAATTATTTGTTTGTATAATAATCTTCTTTTTTTATTGAATTTATTTATTTATGTATTAAAGGATAAAGTGTTTTTATTCGGAGCTATAAATCGATGAGGTCACAAAAAGGGGGATGTCATCTCTCATGTAAAAACTCAACAAATAAATTTTAAACTTAATGAAAATAACCACAACAACACACTTAACCATCATACCATGTCAATGCGAACATGTTTTGGATTGAAACTTTACTTAAAGGAAGAGAGACCACTTCCCTCAATTTTAAAAATGTTCTTTAAAATCTAAATCAAATTAAAATGAAAAAATAATAGAAAAACTTATGCGCAAGATAGCAATCAAAAGTCCTTGTGATATTTCTACCAAGATTCAACTTTTTCATTTTTGAGTCAAATTGATTCACCCATGTTTTACAAGTGATTTTTCAAAAGAACCCATATCTCATGAGAATGAATGGAACGCTTAGCACTAATTGCACCTAGGTAAAGCATTGGGCCTTTTGAGAAGGTTACCTATCCCAATGTGACTCCAATTTAAGCATGCTTAACCATGGAGTTTCCTCCAAGTTTAAATCCACTTAGCTTGCTACCCTATTTGCGAAACCTTGAACCAATGTTATACCTTATCATATACCTTCATCAAGGGGGAGCCATTGCATGCTAAGAATGAAAAAAGGTGGTAGCAGTAAGAAATAGAGGCCATGAAGCATGTATTTAGAGAGGAAAAGACCAGTTCAACAATAAAATGACAGGTGGTACATAGGAAGACCCCCCCCNGCCCCCCCCCCCCCCCCCCAGGAAAATCTCTCAATGGTAAGCTGGAATTGTAGAGACTACCCTTGGACGAGAGGCCCTAGTTTAGGGCCCATAGTAGAGGAGAAGGACATAATTGTCCTTATTGAAAAACATGACCATGAAGTCTACAGGGTTTCAAACTGAGAAGGATACATGAAGATATGAGTATGGAATGAGATAACTGAAAATGGAAAAAAGGTCATGGTAGAGTAACAATTTTAACAATCTAGAATCCTATGAAAAATTCATACAAGCTGAAAAAGAAGATCCAAACATGTAGTACATATGGATAAAAATAAAGGTTAAAGAACTCATAATTTATTTGGTAGCATGTTATATGTCCCCCATGGATCAAAAACCTATAAGAAGAGGAAATTAGATAAAGAGGACCCTTATGCAACACTGAAAAAGGACATATATGCATACAACAAAAAAGGATAAATCGTACTTATTGGATATTTTAATGCTAGAATAGAAAATAACCAGACTCTTTGTCTTAATAGGGAAGTGGGAATTGACAAAAACCCTCTATGGTTGGAAGAAGAGGGTAATCAAAGTTGGGAAAGAATATCTCAAGATGAAAGAGGAGCTATCACGCAGTATGGGGTAGAACTGTTAGGGATGTGCAACCTATATGACCTGATTATATGTGATGGCTTAAAGCCTTGGCCAAGCTCAGGAAACATTACATGCCACACTTACAATGGTCAAAGTGTTGTGGATTATGTTATCAGCTTAAAGAAACTTATGGCAAACCTATAAAATTTAGAGGTGAAGGAATGTACCATGGAAATGAAATCAGATCACAATCTGATATATGTAAAGATAAATATTCAAAAAGATGATCAACATCAAGGAAAAATGCAGCAAAATGAAAAGAAAAAAAATCTCAAGGCACAATCCTTTTGACACAAGAAAGCCAAGAAAATTTTTAAACAATGCTCCAAAGATAGCTACAATAAGTGGAAACCAATGAGGGGATCTTGTCAAACAAGAAGACTATAGACAACATCGAGTTGACCTCGGTAATTCTAAAGGCTCTTAGATTATGCAAAAGATATAAGCCTAAAACAAACAACAAAAATAGCTTTCCAGCTAACCCATGGTATGACGAAGAATGAAGGCAACAAACTAAAGGAGAAAAACATGGGGAAATAATAGGGACTAAACAAGGATTGTAAGACTGAAAAGGAGGAGTATAGTCAAACTAGAAGGAAACAAATGATTTCTCTTGGGAGAAGCAATCCAAGAGGCTTCTAGAAAGAATTATAGAAAAGAAATGTAATAAATAAAATAACATCACAGATTCTCAATGGGTAGAGTATGCAAAAAAACTATATGAGAGGGGACAAGATAAAGACATCCCCCCTCGAGTAATCACATCAAGTAATAAACTCTTGTCATAAAAAAACATTAAAGAAGGAATCATAAAGCTTGCGATAGGTAAATCTCGTGATCTAGATGGTCTATAAGAAGAATACTTAAAATGGGCTATTGAATCCCTAACGCCTCACATCAAAAGAATATTTATTGGAGTCATTAAGAAGGGGTTTCCAGAAAATAGGATGATTAATGTTGTCATCCCCTTGTACACAAAAGTGGTGACATCAACAACCCTTCAAATTACTCGACTATAATGATCAACCCTCTTTTTGGAAAACTTTTTGGGAGCATGGTAGAAAGGTGAATCAATACTTGGACTGAAAAGGGAGGAAAGAGGGCCAAAGGGAAAGTGGGTTTTAGGCCAAAACACTCTACAATAGATCATTGCATCACACTCAGGCACTTGATTGAGAAAGTTTGGGATACCCAAGGGGGAGAGTTTTTTTGTTGCTTTGTCGACTTCAAGCAAGCTTTTGACACAATTTCGAGAAGCAAACTTTGGAAAAGAATGAAAGAGTTTAAAATTCTAGAACATTATAGGGCTATTGTCCATAGGTTATATGACCAAGTCTAGGCCAAAATATGAACCAAACAAGGCTTATCAGAATGCTTCGGAAGTGATATTGGAGTCAAGTAGGGCTACCATTTATCCCCTACTCTATTTGGGATGTACCCTGACATATTAGAGGAATGGATAGACAAGTTTGGTGGTGGTGGGGTTCATTTGACTAGATATGTTATAAAGTTGCTTCTATATGCAGATGATCTCCTTCTAATAGAAAAAAAAACACAAGATTTGAAGAAACACTTGAAAGCTCTAGAGCTATTTTGTCATGAGGTTGGAATGCAAGTGAACACCAACAAAATAAAGATCATGATCTTTACCTTGAAGAGAAAGAAGGTTCATAGATAATACATCTTTGAAGGAAGTCATTTGCAAGTGGTCAATGAATATAAATACTTGGGTTTTGATTTTCACAATAAACCTAGTTGGGAAACTTGTAGAGAAAAAACCCTACAAGGAGGATGGAAAGCACTACACTCATTGTAGAATAGATGTAGAAGTGTTGAGTTATGGGATTGGAAAACTAGGAAAACTCTTTTTGGGCTTCTAGTTGTGCCGGTTGTACTATATGGTTTTGAGGTATGGGGCAGTAACACTTCAAGAAGTAAATTGAGATAGACAGAAAGTTTGGAAAAATATTTAATCACGAGTAGCCTTAAAATTAAATCATCTATTATGTATGAGATTGTCTTGGTGGAGGTAGGGGCTTTTTCCTATTGAAGCGACAACTATGTGCAGATTATTAAGCTACTTAAGGAGATTACAAAACATGGAGAAACACTGCTGGCCAAAAATAGCAACAGAAGATAAATTAGACAGACAAAAGAGCACATAGATGAAACAAAACAACAAATGGATGGATAAGTGGGGTATAAAAATAAGTGAGTGTCCAAGCATCAACGAGGAAATAAAAAAGTATGTTCAAGGCAAATTCAAGGAAAGTATGTGGACGAGGCAACTTGGGAGGAAGGAGTACTACATCAAACATTTTAACCCCACACATGACCATACTCAAAAGAATTACATAGGAATAAGAATAAAATGGAAAGCAAAAATGTTAATTGTCTAAATAAGAACTAGTTCACACTGGAACTTAGGTGTAAAAATGGAAGGTGGACAGATAGAAGATGTTGTTATTGCACTCAAGGGGTAGTGGCGACCGAATGTCATTCCATCATAGAGTATTCAGCCTACAAAGATATTCGAGAGAATTACAGTGATACCTTAAAAGTGAACACCTTGATAAATTTGTTTGAAGAAGAAAAGATCACAAGGGTAGCAGACTTCCTAACCAAATTACACAGTTAAAGATCCAAGCTGCAAAAAGAAAAAATAGATCTAGTTGATGGAGCCTGGTGCATTTGGTTTCTGCTCGTTCATTTTGTTGTTGGTTACCCGTGGGTGCCATAAATTGTTTGGCTTTGTGAATGTTATTAAAAACTTTCATTTCATTTCATACGATCACAATAAGACGACACAATAGGGTTTTGAATCATGCCAACGAATGGAATCGCAACTTTACAAGACTTTACAGACAAATCAAACAATAAGATAACTCACAGCAATTAAATTCTCAAAGCATGCACTTAACGGAGTTCTAAATTCAACAATTTTCCTTAGTCGGCAAAACCCAAGCCTCCAATAAAACAAGTACAGATTCTCAACTTTTGAACAAAGTCCTCATATGCCCGGACTTCTTCTGTAACTTTGAAAACCAATTTCGACGCATTCAACTTTAATCAAGCACGCTTTCTTGACTAATATGCAAAATTTAAGCCGTATTTTTCTACTTCGTTCTAGATAATCATTCAATTCATCACAAGACCAGAAATCCCAAGCAAAAAACAAAATAAAAAAGTGTCAAATATATTCCGAATCGGTTGGCAAAAAAACAAAACCAATTAAGTGTCAGATATATTCCGATTCGGATGGCGGAATTGAAATGAAAAACTTGAAAAAAGAAAGAAAGAGAGAAGACGTGTTTCCACAAACAACCATACATATATAATATCTCAACTTAGAATACATAAAAAATAGATAGACAAACACAAACACAAACACAAAAATATCTCTCCAACTTGTGTTCTACTTTCAGCTGCTGGTCTTGTTTGAATAAAACGATGTGTACGCCGATTGTATTAAGTTTGACAAGGCCATGTCAATTAAAAGGCACCCAAATTTTGTCGGCGCCGTATTCTGCCTTGACGCCAAACTGATATCGATTGATATCGATTTATTAGACTTTGGAAATCCTTTCGTTTTCGACCACAAAACACACGTCGACAATTATTGTACTTCGTCGATGTTCATGGAAGGTCAAGATTCATTAGCCAACCTTTATATAAAGTTCATGTAAACAATAGAATTCTCCATAAGTTGTTTCACACCATCTCTCAAACCGTTTGCAAAGTTGTTTGGTTTGTTTTTGTGGGTTCTTCCATTGTTGTGAGCAATAGCTATTTGGTTTGTTTATGTGGGTTCTTCCATTGTTTTGAGCAATAACTATTTGGTTTGTTTATGTGGGTTCTTTGATGATGAAAGAAGGGAATGAGGATGTGGATTTTGCTAGAAAAAGAGGAAGAGATGAAACCCAAACCCATGAGGATTGTAAGCCAGAGGAGCATAAAAAGTGTAGGACTGATTGGTTTTACTCTTGTTTGTTAGCACTTGAATCTCCAGATTTGGAAGAGCATTTGGTGTGTGATGTAGATGAGGAGGGTGTGTATAATTTGATGAAAGAGCTGATGGAAGAAATTGGCATGGAAGCCAAACCTCCCCTTCCTCCACCACGTCAGAATGGTCTTCCCCTTGCATGTTTGGCTGATGCGACGTACTCTTCATGCAACTCGGCGGCTTTATCCTCAACTAATTGCTCCTCCAAAGTTGCAGATTCCACGAAAATCGAGCCGGCAAAGATTAATGTGGTGAAGAAGTTGGATTGGAAGGATTATGAGCGTACAAGGGTTGTGGGGTGTTTTGGTATGAACATCTAAGTTGAAAAGGGCATTTGCAGGGACGAATGTACTCTGGAATGTGTCTCCGAAGCTCCTAGAGTAGTTTTAATGGCGTTCTCTGTGAAGTGGAAAATTGGGTTTCTGATATTTTGCAGGATTTAAGTCAAGGATTAGGTAAATATCATGTTGTACAGTGCGGAGTAGGTGGGGAAACCATCCTACCGGTGGTTTCCTTTCTATGGGCGAAAATATTAGGTTTTGTATGGAATGTCATAGCTTTTCCATGGCAATTTTGTGTTTATTATTAGAATGGTCCTACTTATATCTATTTGCCTTGAATGCTACAATTACCGTTGACGAGATAATCTAAGGATGCGATGATTCTATAATTCTACTCTAGAATGGTTATAGTTCCAATTTTCATAGTTAGTGACGATGATAGTATGAGATATAGAAAGTCATTCACTAAAGTTCAAATTTTTTAGAGGCAAGTCTCGGCTAAGTTTAATTTTTAGGTAAATTTGAGGGAGTGGATCCTCCTACATTTGACTGCTTAGCCAAAAGAGATTTGTAGTTTAGATATATGCTTACTAACATCGGTGTAATCAACTATATAAAGATAAAAATATGAACATCTATGTACACTAACATGTTTCTATTGAAAAAATATATTTGAATTAAAATTATATATGTTTATTTTTAATCAAAAGCTTTCAAAGTAGTTGTAAATTATTTAAATTTTTAGTTCACTTTTCTTATATCCATAAAAGATATCAACGACACTTTAGCATATAAAATTTAGTTAGTAAGTATTTATATTTTAGTTCTATTGACATTATAAATAATTAGAATGAATAATAATGTTTTTTATTAGGTTAATTTAGTTTAATTAAGCAAATAATATGATTACTTCAGATTATTCAAATATAACAGAGGGAGATTATATTAAATAAGCAAATTGAATGTACAAATGTTAAAGAAAAGTAAGCGTGTTTAGAAAAGAAAACAAATGAACATTTTAGATTGTTAGAATAAAGAATAACAATGTAGAATTTTCCAAAAAATGAGAAGTTTCTACATTTCAAAAATTCTTAATATAAATGTGAGGTTGTTTATTAATGATGTTAAATATACATTGAGTTGTTGGATTGAATGTAATACAAGTTAGTTTAACAATATTGTTTTTTTCCAATCAAATAACTATATTTTACATTCTATTTTTGTATTATTTTTTGTTCTAATTTATTATTGTCTCTAGCCTATACTTGCATTGTATCAGAGTTAGGACTTTTCTATATGCCAAATTGATATGTCAAGCTAGAGAAAAAAAAAAAAAGATATTATTTATTTGAGATTTTTTTTTCTTTTCTAACATAGGGTTGGTAAATGAAATGTTGCCAATATTTGAGAGAAATGGTTTTGTATACACGAAGATTGCAGACAATAATGATTGAAGATAGAAGTCTCCCTAGAGCATAGTGAATAAAGAGATTGGGGAACCTTAGAGAAAAGCAAAAAAAATGAGATTTGTAGAGATGGTGATGATTCCATAGGGCCATAGCATTTTCTTAAAAAAGATTATGAAGATGTAGACTTTTCTATCATGTTTAGTGTAGAAGAAAATATATGCAAATTTATATCAGCTAATTTTGAAAAAAATAATTGATTTACTTAATGAAGTGAAAATTTTAAATGTCTAACTAAAGAAAATGAGGGTTGAATATGTTCTCATAGTACCTTGTATAAGGTTTTTGCAATCACTATGTAACTATTTGATGGTCTAATTGTTTTTCACTATCATGCTTTTGTATAAAACAATTGCCCTCACCATATAATGAACATTAAGGTTTCACAATTTCATCTTCATATAGTATCAAAGATTATCAATTCCTCTACAAAAATAATTGATTTAACTATGATGGTGACAAAGGATGAGGCAATTGTGAAGGTTTCAATAGCTCTACAAGTGGCCTTTATGTTGCATTGTAGAGTTAGCAAATAATGATTTGAAGCAGCAATGAAGACTTCTGTTGTAGAGGCAATACAAGAAAAATTCTAAGGCATTATGCATGAAGGAATCTCCTCCTCATTGCAATACACATTAAGGACACTCTTTTTGCAGTCATTGTTTAAATAAGCTATGTGAATAGAATCCACGGTGATGTTGGAATGGTGTGATACTCCTAAGAGTTATTTTGTTGTCATTAGTTTTTGTGAAAGTCATATTGATCATAAGAGTCATTTGATGAAAGGAAAAGGAGTTGATAAAGTCAATCGGTAAAGAGAAATGAGACAGTCGGTAAAGCAAAGCAAGTTAAGCATAGAGCAAAGACAACCACCAAGTAGTGACCATTACCGAGAAAGTTAGTTGTTGGGCAATGTTAGTCACTGAGTAGAGATAATTACTGAGTTGAGAGTACTATGTCGTTGAGAAAGAACAAAGCATGTTACCGAGTATCACAGAGCTAACATAACTATTCAATGTATATACATTGAATCTGGACACCAAGAAAAGAATGTTTTACAGAATCCAAGGTGAGCATTAGTTAGAACATTGGGATTGCAAATACCTGATTGCACATGATCACGAGGCAGATTCACCAATAAAAAATAAGAAGAAGAATGTGTTGGGAATGAAACCAACCTTACACCTGTTAACCTACACCATCGAAGGAGAAAGACCTAGAAATTTTCCACCACTTAAACATCATATAAAAGTTCAGAGTGTGAAGAATAGAACTAGAGTGTGTGTACGAGAGTGTACAAGCATGTAAGAGGGTGAGATGGAGAGTTTGAGAAAGTGATAGAGAAAGATTAGAACCAAGTACAGAGATGTTATAGATGAACAATGAAAATGAATAAGTTTAATGTTACCAAGATTAGTATGAGGTAATGAAATCATTGAGCATACAAAGTCTGAATAGCATTTGATTGATACATTTTCACAAATATTTTGTATTGAGTTTTATTATATTGAGAGGAGTGTAAATCCCATCATTGGGTAGGCCCTAATAGGTTTCATTTTGCAAATCCTTTAATAGGGTACATCTCTTAGCTTACAGATTGTAAAATCCTTTAGCCAGATAGACTGAATAAGTCTTTTTGTACTCCTAACAGGGTAAGCTATAAGAAGTAGATAAATATTGTAGCTCTAACCATGCAACCTTTTTACTGCAGTAGTCAAGAATTGTGGGTACCATCCCCACTGCGATTTTTTCCTCTAACCAAGGATTTATGTGTGATCAAAAATCATTGTGTCATGAGATATTTTTTATGTTTTGAGTTATATTCTTTATAATGTTTATCTGCTGTTGGAAATAACGGGAAGTGTGTACTGAGAGAGGAGGGGTGAATCAGTACCTCTAAAACTTTTAGTTAAATAACCTTTAACCTTATGTAATCAAATCTTTTGCTTTAACGATCATATCTGCTTGTTCTTTCTTTATGCATGTGATATAAATTCATAATCTTAGTTGTATGTAGTCATTCATAGAAACATTATTGAAAGTAATAACACATAACACAAGATATGGTAACGCAGAAAACCCTTGTTAGAAGGTAAAAAATGCAATGGGGATGGCACCCACAAAAACTTCACTATCTGCAGATTGGAAGGGGTCGGTTAAGGCTTACAATTTTGATCACTTTTGATGATGTACCCTGTTACCTGAGTATTATGTGGAGAATGGTTAAGGTCTACTCTGTTAAGAGATTTAGCAACATTGTTTAGTGTGCACTCGATTAAGAGATTTACAATAGGATTGTTAAATCCACCTTTCTTGAAAGAATT
>MU226115.1:349665-380281 GCA_018584345.1 Thuja plicata
CCTAAACATGATATAAATGTTCAAAGTGTGAAGAAAAAAACTAGATTGTGTGTACAAGAGTGTATGAGCATGTAAGAGGGTGAGATGCAGAGTTTGAGAAAGTGATAGAGAAAGATTAGAACCAAGTACAGAGCTGTTATAGATGAACAATGAAAATGAATAATTTTAATGCTACCAAAATTAGTATGAGGTAATGAAATCATTAAGCATAGAGAGTCTGAATAGCATTTGATTGATACATTTTCACAAATATTTTGTATTGAGTTTTATTATATTGAGAGGAGTGTAAATCCCATTATTGGGTAGGCCCTAATAGGTCTTATTTTGTAAATCCTTTAACATGGTACATCTCTTAGCTTAGAGATTGTAAAATCCTTTAGCCAGATAAACTGAATAAGTCTTTTTGTACTCCTAACAGGGTAAACTATCAGAAGTAGATAAATATTGTAGCTCTAACCAAGCAACCTTTTTACTGCAGTAGTCAAGAATTGTGGGTACCATCCCCACCACAATTTTTTCCTCTAACCAAGGATTTCTGTGTGATCAAAAATCATTGTGTCATGAGATATTTTTTATGTTTTGAGTTATATGCTTTATAATGTTTATCTGCTATTGGAAATAATGGGAAGTGTGTACTGAGAGAGGAGGGGTGAATAAGTACCTCTAAAACTTTTAGTTAATTAACCTTTAACATTATGTAATCAAATCTTTTGCTTTACCGATCATTCTGCTTGTTCTTTCTTTATGCATGTGATACAAATTCGTAATCTTAATTGTATGTAGTAATTCATAGAAACATTATTGAAAGTAATAAAACATAACACAAGATATGGTAATGCAGGAAACCCCTGTGAGAAGGTAAAAACTGTGATGGGGATGGCACCCACAAAAACTTCACTATCTGTAGATTGGAAGGGGTCGGTTAAGGCTTACAATTTTGATCACTTCTGATGATGTACCCTATTACCTGAGTATTATGTGGAGAATGGTTAAGGTCTACTCTGTTAAGAGATTTAGCAACATTGTTTAGTGTGCACTCGATTAAGAGATTTACAATAGGATTGTTAAATCCACCTTTCTTGAAAGAATTTCTTCTATTCGCTACACTTGTTAGAATGTAGAAACAAATACTCATTGACCTAAGTGTATGCAATCTACAATTGCTGATTATAAATCCATTCAAGATTACATGTTCAAAGTATCACCTAATGTGATTGATTAATACCTATGTTACTCGGTAACCTTGGTTTTTGGTTCTTGATAACCAAATTCATCTTTTGTTGTTCTACTTCTTGAAACTCTCAGTCTGATCCATAGATGTGCTCGTTGCATATAATAATCCTCTCATCCATGTAAAAATAATGATTACAACATCTATTTATAACATAGATTGACCTAATTTAGTTTCATGTATTACAGAACTAACTCTATGATCAAAGGTTTACAACTTGACCTTGATCTCCTAGTTTGCATGTTTTTAATTAATTAGACTAATTAAAATAATTAAAATTATGTTTCTTGTTCCTCAAGAAATGGATTTAAAACAAATCAAAACTCTAAATATAGAATATAACTATTTTATCTGACGTGGAATTCAGATCCACTTTTCTCGGGATATAACTTAGTTTCGGTGTCTAATGCTCGGTTTTCTCTAAAATCAGTTTGATTGTCTTTCAGTGTTCCTTTGTGGAACTATCTATTGGGTTCCCTTTTTTTTGAGTTCCATTATTTCTGGTCTTTCGGTTTATAGTGTAACCTTCTTGTTGGGTTCCTTTGTATCGTCTTCAGGTTGCACTTTCAGTTTACACTTCAAAACTTGTGTCATCGGGTTTCCCTTTACTTAGCACTTTCATTCAGAACTGAAACCTGACTTTTGGTGTAGTGTAACCAATGGTTCAAAACACCTATTTTCTCTTTGCATACTAATGGAAAAACTTATGTCATCAATCCCCCCTTTGACATTAGTATCAAAAACTGATATGTACAAAATACTAAAGATTTATAGTATGTACACCATGTGTATTACTTGGTCATTTCATGACCCCCCCTATGCATATGTTAGTATAGTATAGTATAGTATATGTGTATGTACACTTGTCTTTATACTATCTCTTCCTTTTCCCCTTTTTACTATATGCTTTGTACATATCATTTTCCTTTTCTCCATTTTTTAATAGTAATGGCAAAGGTGTATACCTATAGTTTATCAAAAATATGAGAGTGAGAGGTCTGCATTTCCTCCATCATCTTCTCCCATTTCTCCTATAAATTTTCAAGAGCCATGTGCTATAGTGTGATCCTGGGATGCATGTCGTAGATGTTTTCTACTACAGATATCTCAGGGGTGGTAATTAGCTGTCTTGTCAAACTTATGTGTTGTTGCAGAAGTGTGAGGTTCGGTAGAACTAGAGCCTCTATTTTGGTAACCTCTTCTCAAAGCTGTCATGTTGCTTTCCAAATTTCTTTTCTTAACCATTTGATTTCAATTATCTTCTCATAATGCATTTTGATTGCATTTCCATCTGTGGTTAGACTTTGAGCACTTGCATTTAGATCGGAATCTATCTTTGCAATCTTATCAATGTTATCCTTTGTGAATTTTTCCAAAGTGCATATCTTTTGAATTAAGGAAACAGCTTCAGTAATGATTGGATCTAATTCATTTGTTAGTTCTGAAAGCTTTACCTTTTTTTATGCCACTTCTTGGTTGATCTTTTCTATCAATTTATATTGGAAGTTTTGTTCTGCTTTTTCCATAATTGCCTTTTCTGCATCCACATTCTGTGTTATGATGGCATCAACAAGAATGGAAATTTGATCCAGAGTGGGGGAATTGTGATCAACATTTATGTTAGGAACTATCTGGTTTAAGATATCCCTCCTGGTCTCTAGTACTAAAGCGTCTTAGTGCTGCTTTTTAAGTTTTTCTTGCAAATCTTTCCTTTGAAATTTTTTTCCATATTCTTGGAGTGATTCAAAATCTAAATTAGTTGGATCACACTTTGGTATTTCTATGATCACATCAAGTGTGACCTCCAACTTTTTCTTCTTTGTTTTCTTCTTCCTCTTTTGTGATGCACCTGTATGCAGAACCATAGCAAGTTTCTCTGCTTGGTCTGATGTGCTGCAGGAAGGCTTCTGTGCTATTGTACCTTTTTCTTTCATCTTGGTGCTTGCATGTTGGCTATCTACAGACGTCTCCTTATCTACCTTTAGTGTATCTGTAGCATCACCATTGGTGTTCGTAGGTGTGGTATCAACTATCTTATCTTGTTCACCTTTCTCTGTTTGCACTTTATTTGTATCTTTTATTTGTGCATATTTTTTTGTTTGGTCTTCATCTCTTTGTTTGAGCTCTTCACCTATTAGATTTTGATCTCCTCCAATGACATTCTGGTCATCGGTTGTGTCTTTCTTTTCTCCTTCTCCTACATCCTCAGTTATGCTTGCATCGGGCTCAGGGGTCTTCTCCTTCTGTGAGATTATATTGATTGCCTTAATCAATAATGGCATCTATCCTGGTATGTGTACTTGTGCAGCATCAACAGATGTATCTTGATCCTTGGGTTGATCAGATGTAATAGTAATGTCTTGATCTTTCTGTATTTCATGTACAAGATCTTCAGTAATATCAATAATTGTATTGTCTTTCCATGTTTCATTAGCAACCTCCAAATCCTTGTTGCCTGTTGTGTTCAATTATTTTTTGTCCAATTCTATTGTTGTGACATATTTAGTGTCATTTATAAGGATATGCTCTGGGCTAGGTTTATCCGGAGAGTCATCATTGTGTGTCTCATTTGTGAGAGGTAATTTTCTCTCAGGGCTTGCCTCCTTAGTACTTCTATTGAGTATTTTACTCTAAATTTTGTTACTATCCTTCTCTAGCTCTATAAGGTTTCCATGTTGAACCTTGTAATCTGTCATATTGTGTGAGAACTTGTTTACATGTTTCTTCATGATCTCCTCAATCTCCTCCATTTTAGATTCATGAGGTATAAGAGAGACTATGACTCTTTCCCTTATCTCCTTCTCATTCTTCAATGCATAAGTCCATCTGGCAGATAATCTTTCATTTAGCTCTTTTGGCATTTTGTTATGAAATTGTTTTGGTATATATTTAAATATACTCATCATTGTGATAATTGCCTCCTCAATCTTGTTCTAGTCCATAGGGTCAAGAGTTAGCCATTTTCTAATCTTGGACTCAGTAATTGATCCTGACTTAATCATTGATGCACATATTTCATCAATGGTTTTAGGAATCTTATTATTTTCTATTTGGATAGATTCATCCTACTGAGTATCTTTGATATCTTCCTTGGTTAGGATCAATTTCCTTCTCCTCTTTGGTGCTTTTGTCTGTTTGGTTTGAGTTTTTCTTTTGTAGGTCTTTACTCGACCTTTCTTTATCGGTGAAGGACTTGCATCCTTTTTTGTATAACTCCTAGTCCTGGATGCAGTTGTGGTCCTAGGTTTCTTTGCTGTTGGAGGTAGTGGTGTATCTAACTCTATGGATTCTGAGTCACTCTCCTTCTTAGCTTCACCGACGGGTGACTGACCCTCAGTTTCTTCTTTCTGTTCAGTTTCCTCTTCATTCACCAATAGCTTTTTCTTCAAGTTCTTAACCATTTTATCTTTCTTCCTATCAATCTTCTTCAAAACTAAGCCAGTTTTAATCCTTTCTTTGGCTTACTCGTAAGTTCCAAAATTAGGTTTTGTTTTATCTAATGGCTCACTTATCAATAACTCATCTTCATTTGATGCTTGATCTATGTTCACCTCATAATCAAGTTGTGCTAGCCATGTTGTCCTCAGTACAACTGGCTTGATGTATGTGTAGTCAGTGTCTACCATAAAACATATGTCAATCTTCAAATTTTCTATTAATTATTCTGGAATCCTTACTCTCTTTTGCATTCTGTATTTAAATCCAGCAAAATACTCATCCATGACTGACTCAAAATTGTCTCCTACTGATTTTATGAACTCATTAATCTGTATGGTCACTAGTCTAGTAGTGTCCCATTTGACATTCCCTATAGATGGGAAAGATTCTTGGAAATAGAAAAATTTGCACATTATCAGAGATCCAAACTTACTTGAATTAGACTTTGCATTTCTTATTATCTTCATGTTCTCTTCCAATTGTCGTAGTAGTAGTTCTGACAAATCCAACTGCAATCCCTTCTTGACAATATTGTATGTTGTATCCACTGCTCCAGATGCAATACTAGTCATCCTACTATCCTGAAAGAACTTGTATCCAAAGACACATGCTCCAAATTTTAGTTCATCATCGTTGATGGTGGATACCTTTAGTCCTCTTCCATCCCATGTTGCTCCTGTATTCTTCTCAATTTCAACTTTAGGCGTGTATGACATCCCTAGTTATCGGTTTTGGCTTATCCAACTATAACTTTTGGTCATGTATCCTGCTTAGTACTAACTAAATCCATTCTATCTTGAACTCCTTTCGCAACCATAGGGAATTTGTGAGCCCTTTTACCTCAATGTGCTTGTGCTCTTCCTTGATAGTGCCATCATTGCTGCAAATCTTCTTGAAAGCTTTCTCAACTTCCAGGTCTCCTATTTTTGCTATTTTGCAATGTATATATGCTCGCACATCTTCGATGAGAAAAACCCTAGTTGGTATTCTAGAGAATGCACCATCATTGTCGGGTTGTGAAGCAACCTCAGGACATATCTTGTACTAAGGTTCCTCATAGGTAGAACTCTTGATTAGGTTGACCTTATTCTTCTTATCATTCTTGAGCTTAGCAGTTCTTGATGTAGTTGCCATCATTTATGAAATTAAGGATTTTTTCTCCTAAATGAAAATAGAATTCTTGGTTATCTTTGTTACTTACTTGAACCTCTATAGCTGTTAGGAGTCTTTTTGGAGTGTTGTGAACCGGGTTGGAGTCACTTTGTAATTTTGTTGCTTCGTGCTCTAGTTTCGCTCTTGCCACTTCGCTCTAATCACTTGGTGAAAATGAAATCCTTCCGTTGTATATCTATAGACTTTTCCCTAAGTCAATTCATTAATGCTCAACCAATTCTCGGTGTGTAAAGATGGAGTTGTCGAGTGATACACAATAACATTTTTGGTGATAAGGTGATGCTTCGTGGTAGCTATTAACTTGTTACGTTTACCGATGGATATCGGTGAATGGAGAAGACAACATTCTCCACTCGTATGATTAAAGACGGATCTTGGTTTACACTAGCGACTTAGCCTTTATGTGTTAACTAATGATTCTCTGTAAGTGTAGACAACTTAGCTTTGTATGTACACTGATGCATTTTGGTATGTATTGATCGATGAGATTTTATTCATAGAATTATAAAAAGTAATACCATAGTGCATCTTTAATCATGGTGATTTGGTATTTTAACTATGTATAATGGAACTTATGCAAAATATAACTTGGTATAATGCATTTCCATACTTACTTGTTCTGTTTAGGTGGGGGTGGTGATGTCACCAGATCCATTGGATAAGGTGTCACCATTTGCATTGCTCGGTCTAGCTTCATCAGTATTTGCTGCTTTCCTCCACATTTTGTTTCTCATCTTCCTGATGTCTTCAGTGGCGTTTCTATTGGAAAAGGTGTTGGTCTCTTTTATTTGGTCTCTGCAGTCTTTCTTGAGCTGACCAACTTTATGATAGTTTAAATATGCCATTTCGGGGTTAGTCCAGCCTCTAGACTTTCTTTTCCATTGTCTCATACCATTTGCAGCAATGTGACCAAATCTTCCACATGTTGTATAGTTTTCCCATGTATTGTAATCTCAAACATATTGGTTACCGACTCTTTTCGGTTGATAGGGAGTTTCATTTTCTTTAAGCTTCCATGCTTGCTTTTTATTCTTCCAACATTCAAGAGATGTGTGCCCATACATTTTGCAAGCAGGACAGTATTTGTCCATGTAGGTTTCCTTCTTTGGTTGTTTCACCTCAAATTTACATGCATATGCCCTATGTCCTTTCTTGTTACATTTATAACAAATTCCTATGAATGAAGATGTGGACTTAGGAATACCTTTCATTTTTCCCCTACAAACATTTGAAGTGTGGTCTTGCCTTCCACAGTGATTTCATGTCAGCTTTCTTGGTCTTGGATTTGCATAGATATTCTTTGGATCAGCTTGGTTTGGTGATTCTTCATTTTCGGTATATCCTAGTCTGGTATTATTGTTGACTCTTCTTTGTCCTTCCAGAAATTCATCCATCCTTTTGTTGCTTTCTTCAGCTCTCTTGATTTTTTCATTATGTTGTTATTGAATTCTTACTTCAAGTTTCATCTTTTTATTTTCTTCTCTTAGCTCACCGATAGCTTCTATTCTTTCAATGAGTTTTGTATTCATTATGTTTGCCTCTTGACTCATAAGAATAATCTGATTTGTAATCTCATGATGATGTTTTGTAAGTCTTTGTATTTCTAACTCTTTCTCTTGTAGCTTTTCAGTAATCTTTCTTCTATCTTCAATAGCTAGTGTACTTTCTTTCTCAGCTGGTCTAGCATTGTTCATGACATAAATCATTCTTACCATCATTTTCTCTTGACCGATTTGTAGCGATTTTACTTATCCATCTAGATATTGATTGATTTAATTTAAGCTTGTGATGCTTTCTTCTGATGTGTCTGATGCTTTGCTAGTTGTAGATCCTGAAGACTCAATGGTGCAGAGCACCTCATGTAGCCAAGGGGTCACTTAATGGATCTTACACCAATGGGTGACACCAAGAACTAAAAATACCTAGAAGGTCTATATATTATTGTAATCAAGGCCATTAGTGTCTTTAAATAATGTTTTTGCTCATGTTTCCATGATTAGGAAAAGTGCCCTACAAGGGTCACAATGTAGTGGAAATAATGGTCATCTAGTTTTGGTCTAGGATTGTGTGACAAGAGTATGGTAATAGTGAGAAGGTCACAAAATAGACCATGGGCATAATATATTTAGGTGACTAAAGGTTTATTTTCAACTTGACAACTTTGTTTGTCAATTGATAACTTTGTGCATACATTATTAATTTTGCATTATTTTTTAGAATGTTAGTTAGGTTTTTGGGTGAGAGTTTAATATAGGTGTTATGAGAAAATAGAAAGGAAGAAGGAACTCTCGAGCAAAAAAAAAAAGGAGAGAAAGAAAAGCTAAGATTTTTTTTTGGATTTTTGTTTTAGTTGGTGATCTATGTTGTGTTGTAGCAGAGACTATGTAAACAACAAGTATCTTTAATTCAAGATTTTTTTTTATTTTGGGTTCATACCTTGTAACTCTAGTTGGAGAGAGATCTTCCATGTATGTGTTTTTTTTTGTATGAATAAGGGGATTTTAAAGTTCCCAAGAAACCTTTGGCATGCTTCTTGTTCTTGCTGTCTACACAATGATTGTATAGATATCCTCAAATTTCTTCCTTATACAAGCTTGTTCAAGGTTGGGAAACCTTGAAATACCACTATGCTTTGTGGTATGGATGCATTACATGTATTAGATTTGTATTAGGCTTGTTATGTGTAGGTAAAGAGGCAGGAGAAGAAGCCACATCCTCGGACAGTTAACATGCAAATGGGAAATGCATTGAATAATTATCTCAGAAAAAAGACCCTCAGTACGGGGGCAATATCTTTCCAACCAACCGTTGGATTTTCATGAGCTTTGAATATGTGTTTAAAGACCTACATACTCCCATTCTCATTGTAGCGATTGAGGATATTTGTTTTGGAGAAAAAATTATATACCTCTGTGTATAGGTATATCCAGAAGACAGCAAGGAGGTGTATTTCTGATTATTTGTTTGCAGAGTTTTGTTATGGATTTAGTGGATAGAAAAGTGTATGGAAATAGTATAGAAGTATTTTAGAGAGTCTTTTGATGAAAGAAAAAAAAAAGTGCTAAGGGGAAGGGTGTATTGGTTGTCCCATCCATGGGGTCATAAATTGCAAAGTAAGGAGTAAGAGTGCCTATTAGAGTTTTTTTGTTGGTGTACTCAAGCTGAATTGGTGAAGGATCTTGAGGAAAGCATCCTTGGAAGTTAGGGTTACTAAAGAACCCAAGTTAGGCAAGAGAAGAGACCTATAGTAGACCCTAAGAGAAGTTAGGGTTGGGAGAAAGGCTTGTAGTTATATCACTCAAATAGATCTGGTATCTCTTCTTCATGGTAGTTTTTTTTTATTACATAGAGATGCCATAATCTTTCTTTCATCTAGCAGACATCTCATCTTGATTATAGCTTCTTTATATTTCTCTTAGAAGATCTGAATTTCTAGCTTCTGATTCTCAATACTTTTGTCAAGCATGTACTTCTCCATTGTATAATATTTTCTCTTAAGTCTTTAAACTTTCCAAATAAGAGATCTATCGCTGATACCGATTGTTGGAAATAATGGGAAGTGTGTACTGAGAGGGGAGGGGTGAATCAGTACCTCTAAACCTTTTAGTTAATTAACCTTCAACCTTATGTAATCAAATATTTTGCTTTACCGATCATATCTTCTTGTTCTATCTTTATGCGTATGATATTAATTCATAATATTAATTGTATGTAGACATTCATAGAAACATTCATGAAAGTAATAACACATAACACAAGATATGGTAACACTTCTGATGATCTACCCTGTTAGGAGTATTATGTGAAGACTCATTAAGATCTACTCTATTAATATTTTTAGCAACACTGTTTAGTGTGCACTCGGTTAAGAGATTTACAATAGGGTTGTTAAATCCACCTTTTTTGAAAGGATTTCTTCTATTTGCTACACTTGTTAGAATGTAGAAAAAACTACTTTTGCTACACTTGTTAGAATGTAGAAAAAAATACTCATTGACCTGAGTGTATGAAATCTACAATTGTTGATTATGGATACATTCAAGATTACATGTACAAAGTATCACCTAATGTGATTGATTAATACCTCTATTCTCGGTAACCTTGGTTCTTGGTTCTTGATAACCAAATTTATATTTTGTTGTTCTTCTTCTTGAAACTCTCAGTTTGATCCATAGATGTGCTCATTGGCTACATTCATCCTCTCATCCATGTCAAAAGAATGATTACAAAATCTATTTATACGATAGATTGACCTAATTTAGTTTCACGTATTACAAAACTAACTCTATGATCAAAGGTTTACAACTTGACCTTGATCTCCTATTTTGAATGTTTTTAATATATTAGACTTATTAAAATAATTACAATTATGTTTCGCGTTCCTCCAGAAATAGATTTAAAATAAATCAAAGCTCTAAATATAGAATATAATTATTTTATCTGAGGTGGAAGTCAGATCCACTTTTCTTGGGATATAACTGACTTTCGATGTCTGATGCTCAGTTTTCTCTGAAATCAGTTTGACTATCTTTCAGTGTTCCTTTGTTGAACTATCTGTCGGGTTCCCTTGTTGTCGGGTTTTGTTGTTTCTTCTCTTTCATTTTATAGTGTAACCTACTTTTTGGGTTCCTCTGTATCATCTTCGGGTTGTACTTTTAGTTTACACTTCAAAACTTGTGTCGTCGGGTTTCCCTTTACTCAGCACTTTCACTCTGAACTGAAACCTAACTTTCAGTGTAGTGTAACCGACGGTTCAAAACAACTATTTTATCTTTGCACACTAATGGAAAAACTTATGCCATCAATCTACAATGTATTTCATTCAATAAATTTTCCGAGTAAATGTTAAAATTTTTTACAGTACTGATTCACCCCTCCACTCTCAGTACTTATCTTTCCATAGTTAATCCAATGATTGGTATCAGAGCTTCGACTCTTGATATAAGGGTGTAACCACTTGAGAGTAAAAGATCATAACCATGGAAATTTATAGGCAAGCTAAAAATATTGAGAGTCTTGAGTATGAATCAGAAAGTGCACAAGAGGTGATTAATAATCTAAGAAGAAAATTGGAAAAATCACTACGGGTGAATAATCACTTATGTAATCAATTCAAGTCCTCACAAGAACATGTTAATGTACTTGAGACAACATCTAAAGGAAGTCTAATGATGAATCTAATAGAGCTATTGCAGACATAATGGAAAAGAATGATGTACTTACAGAGTAGTTTAACCTAATAAAGAAAGATCAGGAAGCACAAGACATTAGAATGGGTGAGATACTTGAATGAAAAGGAAAAGTTGAAGATGCACAAAGGATGGAAGAGGAAGAAAAAAGGAAATATGAGATGAGATTAATTGAAAAACACAATGAGATCATGAGAATGAACCAAACTCACTATGCTATGACCGACCAGTTAGTGAATGAAAATCAAGAGGTAACAAGAATGGAATTTGAGAATCAAACACTGAAGTATGAGATTGAAAGATTGAATAGTGAAATGAAAGTAGAAAAAATAAGCCAATGAGGTACTCAAATGAAGTGAAGAAGCATTAAGGACATTGGATAAACAACTTAGAAATCAGAAGCAACCGAGATTCAAGATTAGACGTGAATCCACTAAAAACAACACTACCAAGAAGGGGGAGCCCTCTAACCAGCCTGAAAACCAAGATAATGCTACCCCACCGAAGTCAAAGAAGCCTACTTGTTACAACTGTGGGAAACCTAGACATACAACCAATGTGTGTAGGATAAAAAGAGGTAAATCACCAAGTATTCCAAAGTTTGATGGTTACTATTATCATTGTAATAAATATGGATATCAAGCATTTGAATATATATCTAAGATTAAAAATAGCTCATGGAATCCTAAATTTGATGGCTACTACAATACTTGCAAAAGATATGGTCATAAATCTAAAGATTGCAGGTCACAAAGAAGGAATGGTAGATGGGTACCTAACCGGTAGAATACACAAAGAAAATGACAAGGCACATATATTTCATGGGACTAAAACACAAGGATTTCCTGTGTAGCATGTGGGATATATGGACATATTGCAAAAAATTGCATGTTGATGCATGGTAGAAACAATAGGAGATCATGAATAAATCTTGGCATGACATGCTTTCATTGTCACAAGTTAGGTCACCTAGCCAAATACTATAGGTACTGAGGTAAAGATCCAACCAAGGAAGAGACAAATAAAAAAGAGAAAGTAAATGTTGAAGATGCATTCATTTATCTGATATATTGAAAGTAAATGTTGAGAAATCGGATGAACTTTTATCCACTGCAATATTGAAGAGATGTGTGAAGAATAAATTGATACATCATTCCAGATTTTATGCATGAATGGGAAACTGAATGATGATCACATCCATATGGAAACCAAGGGTTTAACTCATGCCCTAAATATACAAAGATTCTTCATGACCGAGTGGATTGGGATGGTACTAAGCTGAGTTCATGATCAAATCATGTGGCTAGATCAACCAGTCAAGATTACAAAAGATGTTTTACACATAGTGACTAGATACCCAATCGGTGAAAAACTAAAGGCTAACAAGAAAATGAATAATAAAAAGTTGTGTGAACTAACAAAAGCACAATGGGATGGTAGAGGTCTTATAATTTTAACTATTGAAGACCTCAATCTAAGGTTTGCTTGTAATTTTATTTCTTATAGAGTCTTCTAGTCCTCCTGAATTGATAGTGTACCATGTGGAGTTGTAGACCTTTCATATAAGATTGTTAAGAAAGGTATGCAAATTGGTATATGTGAAATATTGTTAAAGAAGCTAGATGACAATGTGAATACGATAAGGAAAGCCAAGACCAACACATTGAAGTTTGGATCATTACTGGTATGTATATTTTTATATTTCCAAAACTTCTTTCCATCTATTAGGAATCTGATATGGAGTGCAGAGAAGTCAGTTATATATCAAATAAATGAATGCATCTTGAGCTTAGTAGATAATTTTGACATTTTGATGAATGACTATTTTTCAAAGTTTCAATCAAGAATGCATAAAAGATTCAGGATTCCACCTCAATTAGTGGAGAAATATCATGATACTATATGTTTTGACATAGATACAGATACTTGCATTATTAAGGTTGTTAAGCCTACATCTATATGGTTGTAGCCAATGGGATATGAGATAGACATTGACATTATTTCCCAAAAAATTGAAACTTTGCTAGCTAAACCTATTGATAGAAGAGAAAAACACTATGGAACTTATGAGGAAGTGAACGAAAATATCAAACAAGGTATTTTGATGCCTAAAGTTCTAATAAAATCAAGTAAAATGATTGCTAATCTATCTAAGAATCTTGGAGAAGAAGATGATGAAGAACCATTTGATGAAAAGAACAAGAAACAATTGAGAATCCTAAGAAAATCAAGACCACCACACTAAAAAATACTGATTTGATTCCCTCTACTGGCATTGTAGGACAACAACAAGAACAAGAAAATGAGAAGCCCCAAGAGCTAGAAAAAGAGAAAGCAGAGGAGAAACAAGAAGAGAAGAAAAAGGAGAAACAATAAGAGAAGAAAGAGGAGAAGCCAGAAAAGATGCAAGAAGCACATAAAGAAGAAGGTACTTCAACCGAAGCTACATCTGATGCACTAAAGGAATCATGTTCCCCAAAATTTTCTACTAGTGAGAGTATTTTGGTTAAGAAGAAGAAATCAAAGAAGAGAAAGAAAGTTGACCTAAGTCAACCAATTATAGTACCTAAGTTACATGTCACTACACTTAAACAAAAATCATTATCTAAATATGCAGATTTACTGATGAAGAAAGCATCACAAGACAAATTATTTCAAAACAAACAAAAGACCACTATGCTAGAAAGTGTTAAGGATGTATTAGAGGTGATTTTCCCTGATTCTGATATAAATGAAGAGGGAAGTTTACTTAGTCAAGTGGAAGAGATAGTATAAAAAATAAAAAACCCAGGAAAGGACACAACCGAGTATATGATGAAGATTCATGAGAAGAAAATGGAACACCAAATCACTGAACATATTCTAAAGAATGTTGCATTGGATAAGGTATCACTTTCTGAACTATGCACAGAACTGGAGAAAAGATTAAATGATATTCTTTCATTATTTCAAAGATTTTTTTTCAATTTCAAAATTTACTAAAGAAGTCAAAAAGAAAGATGAGTCTATAGAAAAAAGAGCTGACTGAGAAGCTAAAGAATGTAATAATCCAGCTTGGATCACTGCAAATATATTACCCAAGGCTAAAACATTTGATGAGAATGCATCATGAACTTAGAAGAGAAGATAAGAAGATAATGATGGAACTCCTTGAGCTTCAAGCTATTCTGATTCCCCTCATTGAATCAATGCAAAAACACTTACAAAAGGCCAAATATTTGGTCAATACTCCAGATGTTAGTTCCATGGACTGCTGATTGGATTGGCAGCCGATATTGGTGCAAAAATTATTGTGTTACAAGATTTAAAGGAAGCATGTGAGACATCCTTAGCAGATGCCTAGAAGGAGTATAAACACATTTTTGATCTGATATATCCAGCAAAGCCAAGTAAGTAATTTTTTTTTGGCATATTAGTCAAAAAAGGGGGATATATATGTAAAAAGGCAGATATGTATGTATATGTGTAAGCAGAGATATCTTATATAGGAATTTTTATCAAAGGGGGAGTTATACAAAATTTTGATGATTTTGAGTTTTTTTCAAAGATGCCAAACTAATGCCAAAGAGGGAGATTGATACTCCTAAGAGCTATTTTGTTGTTATTAGTTTTTGTGAAAGTCATATTGATCATAAGAGTCATTCAGTGAAATGAAAAGGAGTTGATAAAGTCAGTTGGTAAAGAGAAAAGAGACAATCGGTAAAGAAAATCAAGTTAAGTACCGAGCAGAGACAAGCACCGAGCAGTGACAGTTACCAAGTAAGTTAGTTACCAAGTAGTGTTAGTCACCAAACAAAGATAGTTACCAAACCGAGAGCACTATGTTGTTGGGTAATAATAAAGCATGTTACTGAGTATCACATAGCTGACATAACTATTCAATGTGGATAAATTCAATATGGACACTGAGCATAGAATGTTTTACAGAATCCAAGGTGAGTGTTGGTTAGAATATTGGGATTAGAAACACTTGGTTGCAAATGATCACGAGGTAGATTCACCAATGAAAAGTAAGAAGAATAATGCATTGGGAATGAAACTAACCTTGCACCGCTTAACCTACACTCTTGAAGGAGAAAGGCCTAGAACTTTTCCACTACCTAAACATCATATAAACATTCAGAGTGTGAAGAAAAAAACTAGAGTGTGTGTACGAGAGTGTACGAGCATGTAAGAGAGTGAGATAGAGAGTATGAGATAGTGACAGAGAAAGAGAAGAATCGAGTATAGAGAAGTTATAGCAGAAAAATGAAAATGAATAAGTTTAATGTTACCGAATGTAGTATGAGGTAATGAAATCATTGACCATAGAGAGTTTGAATAGCATTTGGTTGATGCATTTTCACAGACATTTTTTATTGAGTTTTATTTTATTGAGAGGAGTTTAAATCCCATTATTGGGTAGGCCCTAATAGGTCTCATTTTGTAAATCCTTTAACAGGGTACATCTCTTAGATTAGAGATAGTAAAATCCTTTAGCAAGGTAGATTGGATAAGTCTTTTTGTTCTCCTAACACGGTAAGCTATCATAAGTAGCTAAATATTGTAGCTCTAACCGAGCAAATTTTTTGTTTTAGTAGCGAAGGATTGTGGGTGCCATCCCCACTGTATTTTTTTCTCTAACTAAGGATTTATGTGTGACTAAAAATCATGGTATCATGAGATATGTTTTAATGTTTTGAGTTATATGCTTTATAATATATATCTGTAATGTATTCAGTTTGGTAAATGTTCTGAGTAGATGTTAAACAGTTTTTTAGTACTGATTCACCACTCCCTTCTCAGTATTTATCTTTCCATAGTTAACCCAACATGGTGATCAAACACTTGTGAGGAATGGAAGCAGGATAATATTACTGGTTTTCATTCATTCCACACATGCTTTTGAATTGTTAGAAGGTTTTTTCTTTCTCCATCATTACTTCAACAGTTGGAAGTGTTTTTTGTTGAATATGGATTATATTATTCATTGCTAAAAGTGAGAGCATCATAAATAGCAGAAGAAAGAAAACTAGAGACATTTGAAAAAGCTATTTTTTTTCTACAAATGTGAAGCTATGTAGAAAATCTACCCTCTCAAACCTTATAGAACTTGCAATTGAGTGTTTGTCAGCAGGCAATGAATAGTCAATATGATCTATATTTTTAAAGGGTTGTGCATAATTTTGAAAATAATTTAATCATCTGGTTGGAAGAGTTGTCAGACTTAATGTATAGTTAGGAACAATGTTGCGAAGGGAGTACAAGTTGGAATTCAAAAAAAAATATTGTAATTCGAATAGTCAGACATTATTAAACGGAGTGAAAACTATTTTAGATAAAATCTATTCTTGTTTGGTCTTTTAGATATCAATATCAGCCCTCTCCTTCTCACTTTTAAGAAAAAAAAAGAATAAAACCTCTACAAGGCATTAATATTGCATTGGCATCTTCCTCACCAAATCGTGTCAATCATATTTGTCTTGGGGTGGTTTTGTATACCAATGTGCCATAGGAACTGGGGAAAATAGCTCTTCTATATTATCCCCATTTTTTATTGTACATTTTGGTGAACCCAAATCATAATATTTATGCTTCTAATTTGGTGCCTATATCTCCTTTGTATTTCATTGTTACATTTTATGAATTTACTTTTCATTTCTAGTTTTCTTTTTGCATTAATCAATAAAAAAAACATAAAAATTGATATTGTTCATAGATTCATTTTTGCATTTACATATTTAAAATAATAAAAATCCAAAAATATTTTCTTTTCATGCATGGTAATGTGTATTTAGACTAGTTCCTTTTTTTATTTTTTCATAACATTAGCTTGTTTCATTACAAAATGTCTAATTCCTTGTCCAAAGCTTTACATGTTTTGATGATCCATTAGTAGAGAAGATTTTAATATGATGGATGAATTCCTTTTTTACTTTATCTCTACTAAGTCTTCCTCTACATCTCCTACACTCTCCTTTTGTCAAAATTTAATTAAGGTGATAAAAGGATTTAGTGTTTACAACAATCCCCTTTATGAATAGCTCAATGATTACTCTCCCAAAGCTTCACTCCTTCATGAAGACATGTTGAAACAAGAACATAATTTTAAAAATCCTCCCAATGGCCTCCCTCTTTGGGATGAACCATTGGACAATGATTTTGATTATTCTCTTGATCTCCTATGAAAGAACCTTTGTGCACGAGGATGATTTTTTGGTGGAAGAGGGTGATATGATTGAAAATTACCTTAATGAAACTTCCCTTCTTATCAATTTAAAATATCCTCCCTCTAAAGATGAAGCATTAATGAACTATGGGGTATGTGCAGGATCATGGTATACCAAGCTATGGCCTTAAGTGGCAATTAAAAATAAGAAAATCAGGGTTAGTCAACTTGACATAAAAAGTTGAACATCTTATCAACCTTATGTGAAATTTTTTTAAGAATAGAATCTATAGGAGATTGAATGTAGTTTCTAAACTACTATCCCTTTTCAAAAAAAACAAATTAATCTAATTGTTGAAAAATTTAGAGTTTAATGTAGTAGTATGAAAATTTTAGGAAAAAGATAAAAAGGTGTATGTCTGACCACCTTAATCACAATCAAATAATAATGTATTTTCACAAGATTCTACATATAAGTAGTAGACTCATGCCTAGATGTGATGCATATTTTTGTGTAATTTTTCCCAACTAAATAAATAATTATGAATTTTCTGCTACAACCTTTTCAGAATAAAAAAAACTCACGTGCCTGACCACCTTAAATAATTCCAAACTTTGAAAATTTGAAAAAAAAAATTCTTATAGTAGGTGAAGCATAGAATGTGACGCATGCTTTGAATTTCAAAAAGGTTAAACCATTTGAAAGTTATAGTTGTTTTTCAATCAGTCTATCAATCAGGATTATAGAGGTAACTCAATTAGAGAATAAGTAATAATTACTTACTGAACTTAGAATTTGACAGCAATTATATTGATGGAAAGCTTATAATCTCTTTAAGAAACCCTTTTTGTTTCAACAATTTCGGGTTTAAAAAGGTCCTCAACTACATGGTCAAAGTTTAGAGATCAGAGGAAATATGGTAAACACATTTTTTGGGTTGATCATACAAGTTTGGCATTGCAAAGCACAAACCTGAGGAAAATACAAAGGCTAATCGGATATCCAAAAGAAAATCAGATATCCGATTTGTCCCGACCAAATTCTGTATTCCATTTGAAATTTCAACATTTTTATTACAATGTTATTTTTAATTTTGATTTTAGTTTTTAATTTTTGTTATAGATTTCATTTTTATAATATTAATATTATATCAATACTATGATAATAACATTAGTATTAATAAATTATTATTTACATTAGTATTGTATAATAGTAGTATTATATTATAATAATATTAGTATGATATTTAGTAATATTAGTATTATATTTATGTTACAAAAAGAGGGGGGAAATAGAAGGAGTTCAAAAATAAAAAGGAATTGCAAGAGATGGTAGAGCAGGATAAAAGTCACAATTTTTGGTCTTCATTATACCCTAACTCAATTCAGGAATGATATAGCTACTTCGAGCCTAAGGGCGTATTTGAGCAGAGTTTCAGTTTTAAGGCTGGGTTTTTGCATGTAGTAAATCAAGGGTTGTACCCATACAAATCTCTGAGAACATCCTATTAGGTGAAGCATTTAGCAAAAATAAATACGGTAAATGATCTTAATGCCCAAATTTCTTTCTTTGATAAAACTAGGTATGCATTATGGGCAAAGCATTTCCAATATGGGTGTCTCTCGAACCCTAATTCCAAAGCCATTCAGTTAAAAAACTATACCCTAGGGCACGCCTCCCCTAGAGCTTTCTCTAGGGCACTACCATGAAGAATTACCTATAATGATCAAATATTTGAATATGATTGGCATCCTGCTTATAAACAAAATGCCCATAGTTTTAAGCATTATAGGAATAGGATTACTGGTTGAATAAAAAACCTACACAAGATACCTTTGAGATGCCCATATTTAATTGATTCAATCATCTCTAGGAAGAGAATAGCATAGATAATACCAGGACCATGCCCTACACTCCGCCACATAGATGAAACAAAACAGACACATTATTATCTAAAAAACATGATAGAAGGATGTTATCCCCTCAACATAATTATGGAAAATTTTCTAATGTTGGGTTATTTTCTTCATCGTATCATAGATTCACGAAACCAATCAACCCTAATATTGATGCAGAAGACCTAATTATCAAGGGTAATATTACTTTCACAAATGGCTTCTTGAATCATTGTGGAACTTTAGGGATTTACGGGAAATGGTATGGCCATGGGGTGAACGATAATGGAATTAGATTATGGTTTAAGGAAACCCTCGGGGAACAGGTAAGTATGACTTCTCTAACTGATAATTTTTTTATCTGGAATGCAAAAATGATTCAGTTAAAAATAGATTACTGTCTGATGATCATATATATTATTTAGGGAATGCAGTTAAATTTATAAAATGAAAACCTAATTTTAAATCTAGTATGTTCGATTGCATTTTTGTACCTAGATGGATACAAATCCCAAACATGCATGTGGAACTTATACATAGTGAACTTATAAGACATATTGGTGGAAACCTAGGAATAATGATTTGTTTAGAAATGAAGGTTCTTAATTCATCAGACATTAATATGCTGATACAAACGAAGGATGGAAATTATTACCTATGCCATATCAAATTTGAGGCTAACCATATAACTTATCAGTTTAAACCAGAATAGTTTTATGGGAATATTTATCAAAAAATATGGCTTAATCCTCACCATGATATTAAAATAAATATAATAGACCATACTACGAACCTCAAGGAATTTTTAAAACTTTAAAATGATGATGTTCCATCTTCAAATTCTGTCCTTATTGAAGATGGGGAAATATGTGTGTTTCCCATATTTCCTCAATCTATGGTTATCACTCATGGAGTGATTTACTGTATTGTGGTGGTTTCAATATTACTAATGTATCAAATTGGAACAAGGAAACTAAGGATTGTGTGATTCAAAATGAGGGTAGATCTGATGTAAATCTGGTGGAAAAACAAACCAAGCATAAAAAAAGTCAACAATAGTATTATGAAAGAAACCTATAAAAATATAGGAATATTGATAGATGAAGATTGTATCAGTAGAAAGAAGTGGAGCCCTGATAATACTATCAGAAACATAATAATTAAAACTAAAACATCATGGGTTACGAACCAAGTTATGTTAGATTTAGGTAATATGACGCCTTATTATGATCAAGTATCCACTAATGAGGACTTGTTGGATATTTCTGATGAAGAACAAGTGATGTAGACGAAAAAAATAAACTAAAAACTAAATGGATTAAAAAAATAATGGAATTAGACAAAAAAATATAACAATAATAGATATTCTTCAATATCAAAGTGATAGGATAGTGATACTAGCAAGAAAAAATAATATAGGCAAAGATGCTCTTATTATTAGTATGGATCATGACCGTAATCAAATAAGGTCCCTTAATCCTAAGCCATTACAAATTATCCCTAAACAGACAGAGGATGATGCTAGTAAAAGAAATAAGGAAAATCAGGGAACTCTTACATTGAATGTAGACAATAGCTTTAATAAATATCTAGATGCTCGACTAAAATAGGAGAAATTAATGATTTCATAGGACTAAACCATGATTCTGAGGATATGCTCCTTCTTAGAGTTATAGAATCAATGAGTGAAGAAAACTTGGATATAGGTTCTAATCTGTCTTATTAAACTGAGAGTAGTAAGGATGGAACATTAGGCATAGCTATTTCCTACACTAGGAAGGAGACTCTGGATTATTTAAAATAGTCACTTAAAAGGGGTAGGAAATCCCTAAAAGAATTAAGGAAAAAGGATGGCTCAGCTTTAGGACAGGTCAAAATCACATCTATTTTGAATGTAGGGAAGGGGAAGTGCCTTCCCAAGGCGCCATGAAAATAATTTCATGAAATGTTAGGGGTTTAAATGCCCCTAACAAACAATGTCTTCTTAAGAGAAGATTAACTTCTCTAAAGGCACATCTCTTTTTAATACAAGAAACTAAATTAGGATAGGCAAGGTATACTAATCTAAGTCAAAAATTAGGAATATGGGAGGTTAAAGGTGTAGATTCAGAAGGAGCATCGGGTGGAATTTTTGTTATATGGAGTCCAAGGTTTATTTCTCCAACCTTCTTAGCCTCAAATTCTCATTGGATGGCGGCTAAGATAAATAATTTTAGCAGTCGTTTTGAATTTATTATTAATATATATGCGCCAAAATTCCTTTATGAAAAAAGAATAGTATGGAGGGAGATTGATACTTTCATTCAGAATTATCCTAATATGAATATTTTTCTAGGAGGGGATTTTAACTCTATATTAGATATTAGAGAAAAATCTAGTGGATCTAAAAGTATTACTCCAACAATGATAGAATTTAAAGAGTGGATACAAATGATCAATGGGACGGATATACCCTTGGATAATGGGTCATATACTTGGTCAAATAGGAGAATTAGAACTAAATTGGTCACTGAGAAATTGGATAGGTTCTTTTATATTGTGGACCTAACAAAATTAAATGTAAACCTTAAAGCTAGTATTGTTGCACACTCAGGATCATATCACTTTCCAATTAAATTAAACCTAGAAGAGGATTTAGCACCGAAAAAAATCCTTTAAATTTGAAACAATGTGGCTTAAAGATTATGAGTGTATACTTAATATAGAAGAATGGTGGAAGGAAAAAAGTTTCAAGAGATCAAAAACCTTTATTTTAAATGTAAAAATCAAACATTTAAAATATAGATTAATAGAATGGATCAAAGCTCATTTTGGAAATATATTTGAATAGAAGCAAACCATAGAGAAAGACATAGAATAATTAAATGAGGTTATCCTCAGAGATGGGATGAATATAGAAACATATAATGAAGAAAAAAACTGTTAAGTAGTTATGAAGATATATTGACAAAAAAGGAGTCATACTGGAAACATAGATTTAGAGAGGTATGGTTAACTGAAGGAGACAAAAATACCAAAATCTTCCACAATAGCTCTAAAGTCAAATGAAATTTCAACAAGATCACAGGCATTAAAAAATAAGATGGTACCATACTTGAGACTCCAGAGAATATTGTGGAAGAAGCAGTAAATTACTTCAAAGGAATTCTAAATAATATGGAAGGATCAAATAGATTGGCCCAAAATGAGATTCTAAAAAAAATTCCCAATATTATAACTAAGGGACATAACAAAATATTAAACTCTAAATTCACTAAAGAGGAAGTGGAAAACGCCTTGAAACATCTTCATCCTGACAAATCCCCTAGTCCTGATGGGTTCGCTAATTTTTTCTACCAACAATGCTAGAGTTTTATTGGGGATAAATTTGTATCGGCATTAGAGGGTATGAGGAACTTAGGTAGGATACTCCAAGAAATAAATAATAATTTTATAGCTTTAATACCAAAAAAGTATAACCCAGAAAGCCTGTATGATTATAGACCCATATCCCTATGCAATACTCTATATAAATTATTAACTAAAACTTTAGCGAATAGGCTTAAAAGGTTCTTGCCTATGCTCATATCAGAGGAACAATCAAGATTGATTCCTGATAGATCCATACTAGATGGAGTGATTATAGCTCAAGAAGTCATGCATACCATTGAACGTAACCATAAGCCTAGCATGCTTATAAAGCTTGATATCAAAAAAGATTATGATAAGGTAAATTGGAGATTCTTGTGCAAATGTTTAGAATCCTTTGGTTTCTTGAGGCAATAGATTAACTTAATCTTTGAATGCATTTCTGGGCCAAAGATGTTTGTTATGGTGAATGGTAACCCTTTCAGTTTCTTTAATATCACACAAGGTATCCGACAAGGTGATCCGCTATCTCCTTTTCTCTTCGCCATTATGGCTGATGCCCTAAGTAGAACATTAACTAAAGCAAAGAATGAGAACATGATATGTGGTATCAAGGTAACTGAGGAAATGGAGGCATGTACACATCAATAATTTGTTGATGACAACCTCCTCTTTGGTAGTGCTAATGAAAGAGAAGCTAAAACAATTAGAGATATACTAAATTTATAATCATTGGCCTCGGGACAACAAATAAATAAAAGGAAATCTAAGATCTATTTTTTAAACACACCTAATGATGTCCAACAAAGAATATGTAGGATTCTAGAATTTAAAATAGGAGAATTCCCATGCAAATATTTGGGGTTCCCCTTGGATAAGGGCAACAAATCAACAAATTTATGGAGTAAGTTGTTAGAGAATATTGATAAAAAGGTTGAAACATAGAAAGGGAAATGGTTAACAAGTGCTGGGAAAATAAGTATGATAAAATCTGTTCTCTCTGCTATTGCTATTTATCAAATGATGTGTCTAAGTATGCCGAGAGGAATAGAAAAGGAAATAAATGAAAAAAAATAAAAATTGCAAGGATCTAATAATAAAAAGAGATTAGCTCTAATTGCGTGGGATAAGATATGTAAACCACTGGAGGAAGGGGGTTTGAATATAAAGAATATTAAAAAATAAAACATGGCTTTAGGAGCTAAATTAGTATGGAAAATGTATAGAGATCCAGAGGCTAAGTGGGCTAAAATACTTAGATGGAAGGGATCCTTTAAGTTGTTGGAAACACTGAGAGGGGACGGTGAATTAATGTTTAGCTATTTATTCAATTTCAGCAACTTTAAACATAAAACAATTATATATCACTTGAAGCTTAACACAAGATCACATAACACATAATATGATTACAGGGAAACCTTGATTACAGGAAAACCCCAATGGGAGTTAGTACCCACAAATATTGCACTAGTATAATGAACCTCTTAAAGTTCCTTTGCCCTATTAGGAGCAGTCTTTATAATGCAAGTACAATGACCTAGTTAAAGGCCTAACCCTATAAGGAGTCTTTTACAAACAACCCTGTTAGGGGTGAGGACTCACTATCCAATAGCTCACTGCTCAATGAGAAAGAAGGCTACAACCTCCTAAGAATAGATATGCACTATATCCAAAAGTGAACTGATGTATATGACACAGATGTCTAATTAGTTCTAGTTATGCGCTTATATTCTTATCGTATTTAGGGGCTCTATCTCATGCTAACATATTTACATTTCTATGTTCTACTTCTTTTTTGACACTTCCAATATATCTTTACATTGCATATATATATGTTTATGCCTGAATAGATGCGACTATAAACAAGACCTTAGTCGGCCCAAAAACAACATGCACAATGCTTCCAAAAAAATTGGCTTAAGTGTGTTTACAATAATGTTTAATACATGGTTAAAAACTTATTACAATATGCACTTAGCCTTTACATAATAAAAATATTACATGCTAATCAAAGTCTTGAAGTAGGCTCCATACTTTGTACTGTGAACTGTTAGTGTACTTGTTCTTCCTATAACTTGTCTGTACTAATATTCCATACTATGAGTGCATAGGGTAAGCATAAAAACATATCATAGAGCTTAGTTCTGAATGCACATATCCTGATGTGATCGTACGCACATGCGTTGATGCTCAGATCGACTACAAGTCACTGTTTTGTTATGTCTTCTACACTTAGTCAATTTTCACTTCATAGTTTACTGTCAAAACTTTATATGAATTTCTTGGCATAATGACAACACAAAATAATCCAAATACTCCCTAGGAGTCAACTTGCCAATAATCTCCCCCTTTTTCATTAATGGAAACAAAGGAATGTGGCTAAGTTACTCAAAATTGACTAACATCAAAAACTATTTATTTTCTTCTCTTAATATATACTATATATTTCTTTGCATATATATACACTTCTCCTCATACATACATTACTCCCCCTTTGACATTAATGACAAAGGTGTCAAATTTTTAAGTCTTTAAATACTTACTCTATGTATACATCTAGATATCCCATTTGAAGAGGCTTGATCTCTTTCTGCAAAAATGCCTTCATTGCATCAACTGTCTGGAGTTGAGCGCATAGATCATATGTGAGCTTCTCCATTTTTATCAGATCCATGCAAGGACCTTGATCATATGTGACAATAGTGGCATCAATATATTTTTTTTTCTCATCCAAAACTACTAAGGAGGGCGCTAGTGCATTTCTCAATTGAGTCTACCTGATCCTTATCTTATTAATTTCAAAATTTGCCTTTTCAATCTTGTCTAGCTGACCTTGATAGATACTGTTGTAGATGTTCATGTCTTGCATCGATGTTTTAACTAATTTTCTAACATTGTCAACCAATATATCTGCCTCTTCTATCTTCTTGGTATGTTCAGAGGTGAATTTCACTCTATCCATGCAGTTTTCTATTACATTTCTACCTTTAGCTGCCAACTCTTTCAACATAGACTGACCAATATTTAATGAGTTTAGATCTAAGGTAAAATTCTTTACTAGTTCATTTAATCTTTCCTTTTTATGCTCATCTTCTGTAGGTCTAGTAGCTGATTCTACTAAGCTTGTGAAATGTGCTTTGAAGCTTGTTAGTATGCAATCTACATCATTAAATGACTGAATTTTTGCTACTTTCTTGTCTGCAGGCACTAGGTCATTCAGAATGTTTACTAATTCCAAGAAGAGAGGGTTTATCATAACCTATTTCTCTTTGGCTTTTTCCATGGCTAGGACACTGATCTTGATCAGTTCTTCTTCTCCCCATGCATCCAGACTTGCTGAGTCAGGAGTTAAACTTGACAACAATGAGTTTGATGGTTGAATGGATGGTGTGAATATAGTATTCTGACTAGTATCCATGCATTCACTTTTTACTAGGATTTCCATAGCTGGTATCTCATTAGTTTGATTTTCTGGTTCTTTATTCAAATCTGTTGAATCATTAAAGGGGAATTCATCTTGCTATAAATATGTGTCATCAATGCATACCTCCTTTCTTTCTTTAGTGCTTACAAATACTTTATCAACTTTGTCCATATCATAATCAGAAGTTGTCATGGATATCTTGATATTATCAATCACTATGGTATCCCCTGAATCTTTTGTTGTATCAGAAGTTATTGAAATTGAGGGCGCTGACACTTTTGGATCTGTCTTAGGTGCATTCTGAATCACTGGTTTTGTAAACTATTTGGGAGGAACTAGAGATACCTTTGTTGTAGGTGTCGTTGATGGATACATATTTCTATCCAAAAATACCTGCTCAAATTCTTTCTAAGTCTCTTCACCAACCAGATCATACTCCTTATTCATGATATGGAGAACTCTTGTTTTGGTTCTTAGGTCCGGCTTTACTAAATCCAACAGAATGACTTTCTCATCATGCGAGCACATCGGGAGAAGACTATCCAATGTTTCTTCTCTTATCCTCATATCCTCTTCAATTGCTTGCCTCTTTAATATATCAAGTATGTTCCATACCTTGTCTGGTATGACAGTTTTGAGTTCCAATACTATCCTTTTGAACTTAATCATGTGAGAGATGATCATAGAATTAATCTCTGATTTGTCTATTTTTTTATATTTGTCATATACATTCTTGAGAGATTCTAGTCTTTCTTCATTAACAGTTCTGTTCCTTAAGACATTAAGACTAGGTCTGAAACCTACCTCAGGAGGAGCTTGTGTGTTCTTTACCTTGCTCCTTGTAGTTCTTGAGGATGGATGACTAGTGGGTGCTTCATTCCTTCCTCTAGACTTCTTTCTTGGTACAGAAGATGGAGAGGATTCCAGATCAATGGTGGTTGATGGGGCAGATGTGTCTACATTTGATTTCTTCTTTTTCTTTTTAGGGATATCATCAGTCTTTTTCATTTTCACTTTTGTAGGAGTTTTCTCAAGTTCTTTGGCTATCTTAGCTTCTCTAGCTTTGTCAAGGTCTTCTTGTGTAACACCATGAAATTTTAGGATATTTGAGGTAATCCTTGATGCCTTCCTTTTTTTGTTAGCACTGTATAAGACAGAATCAACTTGATTTGTCTTTTCTCTGTAAGTATCCCATCTAGGTTGATTGGGATCCTTGGGCGTAGATAGGAGGACTTGTGCATAACCTTCCAAAACATGTTCTTCAAATTCATAACCAAGAGGGTGAATCCATTTTGTTCTAGGCTCAACTACCTCCATGCAAGTGCAGTCAGTCTCCACCATGAAGAATATGGTGTCTTTGTACTTATCAACTATTTTCTTAGGTATCCTGAACCTCTTATGCATCTTGATCCTAAAATTTTTGATATCCATGTCCATATAATATTTTGCACTACTCTCTGATGTAGCTTTTAGTGATATCTAAGACATAGTAGGCTTGCTCCTATCTAGGTAAAGATTTGCAACTTTACCAACAATGTGGAAGTACAAATAGATTATCAAAGAGCTAAACCTGAATATCTCGCTCTTGTCATGCTTAATGGCTTTGATATTCTCTATCAGTTGTGCACACAATAATTCACAGAGATTGTACTGAGTGTTATCTCTTACTATCCGTATTGCCACCAGAACTGTTGCTATGGATACACTATTCAGTCTGCTCACTTGCTAAAACTTGTATCCAAGTATCATAGTGAGTAGTTTAATTTCATTCTCCTTAATGGTATCAACAGTCATGCTGCACCTATCACTTCTAGATAAGAAGACTTGTTCAACCTGTTTCTTAACATCCTTTCCAGTAGGAAGAGTTAGTCCAGTCTTAGGAAGTACAGTCATATCATGAATTAAATATGCAGTGATGCAGACAGGAACCTCGCCAATCCAATATAGATCATCATGTATCCTGCTTAGTAATATCTTAACCCATTCTGGCTCATAGAACTCATGCGCATTTGAATACTCAAAGATAGGGCTATCAGTGAGATGCACATATTCATCCTTGAATGAATAGTCTGGTTTCATCATAGAACCCATGAGAGATGCTATGTTGTTGTCTCCAACTATTTCCTTCTTGCAATAAACATATGCGCAGATGTCTTCTACATGTACGACTCTAAGCGGAGTCCTAGAGAATGCTCCTTTGAAATCATCTAGTATAGACTTGAATGGATGATTATTAAAGACAAATCTCTTCCTTTCAGCAATGTTGAATATAACAGGGGTTTCCATACTTGCAACTTGGTTAAGTAGGGTTTCATGATGATTCTGAAATGACGCAACTGCTAGGGTTCCATTCCAATCGTTAATCCATTCACAAACCAACTAATCCTTTAAGCTGTGGTTCTTTGATGCTCAATGCTTATCTACTTTCTGAATGCTTCAATCTTGAATGCAAAGTGAGGTTTTTAAGATCTTTTGCCAATTTATATAAAGATTAATTTCATTTAATGCTCATTGCCATAAAGCGGTTTACAGAGAGAATTTCAAACTTTGTTCTAAATGAAGTAAAGGCAATGCGTGAATGTATACAACCTTAATTCATGATCACATGCATGAATCTATAGGCGCATACTCAGAGGTGAGTATACCATCCATGCAGGAGTTCAAAGCTAGAATAGCTCCCCCTAAGACCATGAGGGTCAACTATCCAAAAGTAGAAGGTGCATCCATTGAGGATGCATCTACTACCTTGTTCTCTTCATTATCCTTCTTTACTTTGACCCATATTTTATCTGAGTTAGCTTTATCTTGCACAAACTTAACTTCTCCTAATTCTTCAAACAAAGACTTCTTAGGATTCTCTTTTCCTTTTGTTCTTGATCTGCAAGACCTTGAGATGTGTCCAACTTTTCCACATCAGTGACAAATGATAGGAGGTCTGATGTTGTTATTCATCATGTTGCATTTCTTGGTTGTGTGTCCATCGTAATTACATATTTGAAATGTAATGTTATACAAGTTTCTTTGAGGTTGATTTCTCTGATTGAATTGAGTTTGATTCCTTTGGTTCAGTTGTGGCTGATTTCTTTGATTTGTTCTGCAATGAATAGCCCTATGACAAAACTTATTGTAGGAGTAACAATAACCATTGAAGGGTCTTACATTATTACAATCTCTTGCCAAGTGTCCATGCTTGTTATAGGCATAGCAAGAATGGTTCACTGCCTTGTGCTTATCTTTTGGTGGTTTTGCTTTGGTCTCTTCATGATTCTCAGTTTTCTATTCTTCTAAAGATTCTATTTGAGCTTTCTTTCTTTCTTGTAATGAGTTGATCTCAATTTGAGCTAGACTGTATCCCATACCAGTGGTATCACCTTTTAGTTTTTGTGCATAAAGTTGTGATTGAATTAGATCAGAACTTGTGTGTAGTTTGTCTTTTGCTCCGGATAATTCAGATTCAATCTTATTCTTGATGTTTTCCAATTCCAAGATTTTCATATTGGCTTACATGAGTTCTTCATCTAATTGTTTATTTTCTTTGTTCTTCTCTTCAATAGCTATTAGGCTATCAGTTAATTGATCATTCAATTCTACTATCTTATCCTTTAAAGATAAGTTTTCTTCATTCAATTTCTTGACCATTTTCCCCAAATCATTCGTAGAGCAATCTTTTAGATCTTTTCTTAGTTTCCTGATAAGCATTTGTGAGCCATTAACTTTTAGCTTAAGTTCCTCATTTTCTTTCTCAGATCTGTCTAGATCTTCAAGGGCTGCTTCAAGATTCTTTTTGAGATGTTTGACTTCTGCTGAATCCATGATCTCTTCAACTGGTTAAACTTTTCTTTTAGAGGACTAGAGCTTTGATAACAATTGTTGGAAACACTCAGAGGGGGCGGTGAATCAGTGTTTAGCTATTTATTCAATTTCAACAACTTTAAACATAAAACAATTATATATCACTTGAAGCTTAACACAAGATCACATAACACGTAATATTATTATAGGGAAACCTTGATTAGAGGAAAACCCCAGTGGGAATTAGTACCCACAAATATTGCACTAGTATAATGAACCTGTTAAAGTTCCTTTGCCTTGTTAGGAGGAGTCTTTACAATGCAAGTACAATGACTTGGTTAAAGGCCTGACCCTGTTAGGAGTCTTTTACAAACAACCATGTTAGGGGTGAGGACTAACTATCCAAGAGGTCACTGCTCAATGAGAAAGAAGGCTACAACCTCTTGAGAATAGATATGCACTATATCTAAAAGTGAGCTGTTGTATATGACACAGATGTCTGATCAGTTCCAGTTATGCGCTTATACTCTTATCTTCTTTAGGGGCTTTATCTCATGCTGACATCTTTACATTTCTCTACTCTACTTCTTTTTCAAAACTTCCAATATATCTTTACATTGCATATATATATGTTTATGCCTAAATAGATGCGACTATAAACAAGACCTTAGTCGGCCCAAAAACAACATACACAACACTTCCAAACAAATTAACTTAAGCATTTTTACAATAATTTTTAATACATGGTTACAAACTTATTACAATAGGCGCTTGTATGCACCCTAAAATGGTCGCCTAGACTTTGGGCCCCATTTTATCATTTTATCAATTTCTTGAATCAATGCTTTGGAACATTTTCAATTCAAATCAATTTCCTTGATCAAATTGTAATTTATTCAATTATTCAATTATTTCAATATTTCCTAAGGTTTTATCATTTTTATCTAATTAAAAGATTTAATTTTCTTTTTAATTAA
>MU226115.1:385800-405343 GCA_018584345.1 Thuja plicata
TTGAGAAACAAGTGAAGTTGACATTCAAGCTTCCAAAGGCTTCCACTTCATCTTCTTCCAAAAACATTCTTTCATTCCATGCGCCTAAACCGCAACCTCTGTTATCCATTCACCATATTCCTTCACACATTCCTTCATTCACATTTCCTCAACCCTCTCACCACTCTTCAAGGTGTGTGTCAATGTTGATCTTTCCTTCCTTTCTATCCACCCTTTCACAATCCTTCCATTCACTGTCCCTCTACCTTCTACTCTTTTTCCTCATTTGCCTATTCCTCCTAACTTCCAACCTCACTCGCTTTCCGTAAAACCTTATCTTCCATTTTCCTCTTTCATCTTCCTTTCCCTATCAACATCTTTGAGCATATCATTTTGAATCCTTGGCATATCATGGTTTATCCTTTGAAGGAGTATTATCTAAAAAGCTTTCCTTCTTCCAAAAAATTTAAAAAAATTTAAAACAAAAAAAAAATTAAAGAGAAATAATTTCTTCCTATGTTGAAAACCACTCCCTTGTGGTGCCTTGGATAGGTACCATAATGAAAACCTAGTAATCAGGCATCATGCGTAGTTCTTCTACATCTTTCATCCATTTCGTAATCTCTCTTTGATCTTGACAACGTTGATCTATACACAAACATTTGGGCTATCTTGTGAGCTATCTTACGATGATCTTTCTTTCATTTCTTTCATGTTTAGCCTTCATATCTATCTTCCTCCATTCATTTTCTCCTATCGCTATCATTTTCCCCTTTGGTCTTGATCTAAAAAAAAAAGGAGAGATTAAAACACAGTGCTATGAAGCCTCTTGAGATGTCTACTCCTTTGGACTGCATCTTTTCCTACTCTTGCATTACGCTTTTGTGACTTATCATATGTTGGCGTTTCATTACTTGTCCAAATGTGCTTTACATGATGTTTCTTTCTTTTCCATAGCTTGGGTACTCTTGAGGAGTTTGCCTTTGAGGATTTCTTCCCTTCATTCTCCTTCATTCTCATGTCCTCCATCTCTTCCACCAGCTTGCTTATCCCTCATGTCCTCCACCTTGCTAAAATATTGGGACTACACAATGTGATCTTGCTTGGGAGTTTGATGTCCATTCTGTCTAGGGGCATCCTTTTGTACATATTTATTGATCCTGAAAAAATTCAAAAAAATGATATATTGTCAAAAATTCTAAAAATCAGAATATGTCCTGAAAAAATGATCATCTTAGTGAAAACCTAACAATAGCTGCTTTGATGTATCTTCAAAAATATTATATATTCCAAAAATACAAAAAAATCAAAAAATTTAAAAATTTAAAAAAAAAAAATAGAAAAAGTGCCTTGGTGAAAACCTGGAAACAAACGCCTTGGTAGCAAAAATTTAAAAAATTTATAAAAAGTCTTGAAAAAATGAAAAAAATGAAAAAAATGTAATAAAATCCAAGTGGTGAAAACTTGGAAACGGGCGCTACTTGAGGCCTTTGCACCCCTATTTCTTAGCGCGTGTCCTCAACACTTAGCCTTTCTCCATCATGCCTTGTCCTTGTTGCCTTGGTTTAGAATTGGTCTTTGTCTTTGTCTAGGGGGCATAATTGTGTTATCTTTGGTCTCTTAGACGCGTTAGTCTTTAGGACATCTCACAAATGGTGTTTTTCAACACCACCCCAACTGTATTTTTTAATACAACCCTTGACATCGAGTGTTTTTCAACACTTATCAGTTTGGTCTTACCTCATTTTGTCATGTGGTCTTACCTGCTGCAAGCATTTGATCCTTATCCTCAGAACTCAATATCGGTTTACACACTTCAAATTTTAAACACAACACTTAATGCTTGAGCTATGTCATGATATTTTATTTGTGTGCTGACTGTTATTGATTTTTTTTTAGTGTCCTTGTCTAACAAGTCTCTCCATGATGCATAGCTAGAGGACTTGGGGCATGGGACATATTTTTATTTTATTTTTTCTTTATGCTTCACTATTTTTGCACAATCATTCTGCTGGTCATCCTGGCCTCTATGCCTTGATGCGAGCATGGTTTTTCTATATTAAATTGGGTAAGCTAACATCACAGTCATCTTGACCTTTATGTCTTTGATGTTGATAATAGAATATTTTCACATTTCAAATCCGATATACATCACATTCATATCTTCATAGTTGCACTCGTGACTAGTGATGGTTGTGTGATGTTTCCGATATAAATTGCATTCATATCTTCATAGTTGCACTTGTGACTAGTGATGATTGTGTGATTTTCCAATGTTCGTTAATAATGGCCCAATGATGAAAATAAGTTCCTTAACATTCTCTTATGAATGATGAACACAAAAGTCCTATGTTACAGTTGATCTATTGCAAGTACACCTTTACATTTTCATGTAGCTTGGATTGTTAGAACTCATGTTAGTTTGCATTTTTAGGCTGCATTATGAGTTTGAGAGGGTTTCCTTCATCTTTCTTGTGGACTTTTAATCAACTGTGATCACATTCTGATCTTCATTTCCTTATCTTCTTTCGTGATCTCAATCAAAATTTTCTATCTTAAAAAGTTGATAGATTTTGGGGCATTCTCTTTCTTAAGGAAAAATGTCTTTCTTCTCTCCATTTCTTTCTGCCTCTTCCAAACTTCTATCTTACATTCTCTTTCACCCCACTTCTTCTTCTTCTTCTTCTTCTTCTTCTTCTTCTTCTTCTTCTTCTTCTTCTTCTTCCCCCACTTCTTTTCTTGTAATTCAATCTTGGGGCATAATATTTCATGCTTAATGATCTACCTTGGTTTGGTAATCTTTATATCTTTCATCTTATATCAAAAACCTTATCTTTAGTTCAATTTGATCAAAATTTATCAATTTTTTGTTTCTCTTCTATCTCATTTCGATTTCGATCATGAGGGGGCAGTACCTATCAAACTTCAATCTTTGATTCAGCTTTATCAATTATATCAGCCTTGCTTGAGATTCTTATATCTGACATGTCGATTACTTATTTCAGTGTTGACTTTGTCTTTTTCAATTGTGCTTATTTTTTGTCCTGATGTGTTCCCGAATCGACCACATGTCTAGGTTGTTTTGTGATCCCAAGTCGACCTCACACTTCAACTGCATTCTTTGACTACATGTGTTCCCAAGTTGACCACACATTTGTCCAAGAGGGGCAAATGTATGCACCCTAAAATGGTCGCCTAGACTTTGGGCCCCATTGTATCATTTTATAAATTTCATGAATCAATGCTTTGGAACATTTTCAATTCAAATCAATTTCCTTGATCAAATTGTAATTTATTCAATTATTCAATTATTTCAATATTTCTTAAGGTTTGATCATTTTGTGTAATTAAAAGATTTAATTTTCTTTTTAATTAAATAAAATTTATCTTATTTAATTAAAATATTTAATCTCCCTTTTAATTGAATAAAATTTATCTTATTTAATTAAAGTAAATTTTTCCCTTTTAATTAAATAAAATTCCTCTTATTTAATTAAATTCAATTCCCCCCATTTAATTAAATTTTTTTTTATAATTTATATAATTGAAAGAAAACCCCTCTTTTAATTAAATAAATAAAAATCCCCACTTAAAGCACTTTATTTGATGAAAAAGGCAATAAATTAAATTAAAATTAAATAAAATCCCTTTTTCATCACATCTTCCTAAGTGGTGGGTTTTTTGCCTCTTAATCTCAACCATTGATTAATTATTTTTGCCTCTTAATATCAACCGTTCACTTTCCTATATAAGGAAATCTCTCTTTCTCATTTGATAATCATCAATCAATCATCAAAGATATTAGGTTTTCATAGTATTGTTATATTGCAGGTTTGGAGAGTAATTTTGGAGGAGGATTTGAGCACTTAAGCTTGGATATTGCAACTTCTCTATCTTCTTGTCTTCTTCTTCTTGCATTCATAGCTCCTCATGTAGATTAGATTCATATTTATTTTCATAGATTAATCTTGTATTTGTATTTCCTTTCATAGATTAATCATGTATTGTTATCATTTAGATTAATTTATTTTCATTCATTGCAATCATATAGAGTAGATCTAATTTTTATGCATTTGAATCTCTCATTTCATGGTGTACTTGCATAGGCACTAAATAGGTCAATCTGAGGGCCTCCGTTTCACACCTTTGCACTCCATGACTAGAGAGCTATGGATCAATATTTGAGGCCTTATTCTTGAGCAACCTTGGATGGAATGATTCATAGAAGTGTGTCAACATTTTAGCACACAGCGCTTAGCCTTTACATAACAAAAAGATTACACGCTAATCAAAGTCCTGAAGTCAGCTACATACTCTGTACTCTAAACTGTTAGTGTACTTGTTCTTCCTGTAAATTGTCCATACTGATATTCTATACTATGCGTGTATAGGGTAAGCATAACAACATACCATAGAGCTCAGTTCTGAACGCACATATCCTGATGTGATCGTACGCACGTACGTTTATGCTCGGATTGACTGCAAGTCACTTTTCTGTTCTGTCTTCTACACTTAGTCAATTTTCTCTTCATAGTTTACTGTCAAAACTTTATATGACTTTGTTGCCATGATGACAACACAAAATAATCGATATACTCCCTGGGAGTCAACTTGCCAACATAAGTATCTTCTGACATCACTCTCCTCCCAAAGGATCAAGGATTTGGAATTTTATACTAGAATGTCAAAATGTTATTACAGATAATATTAACAGGGATATTGGTAATTATAGTAAGGCGTTATTCTGGGAGAATTTTTTGAATGCAGGCCCACCTCTTAGTACTATTCTTAATAATGATCCATAAATTGAGATAATTAAACATAAACGGGGGTATATGTGAAGGATTATATAGAGCTAGATGAAAATAACCCAACTTTGGGATGGAAGTGGAAATCCTTCAATGACCTTGGAACATCTGAAGATTTTACATATAAAGTTGAGCAGACTATTAAGAATAAAAAATTAAACCCATCAAAGGACCCAGATAGAGTTATATGGGCCAAATCCAAAAATGGGGAATATAGCACTAATTATGGTTATAAATCCCTAGATAAAGAAGAACAAACTAAGACAATACTACCAATAGACTTATGCTGGAGAAAATATTATTTTCCCAAGGCTGGAATATTTACATGGGCTGTAGTTCAGCATAGGATTTTGACAGCAGAATGGTTTGAGAAAATAGGATATAATGGACCATCGAGATGTGTTTTTTGTGAGAGAGAGTGTGAGACTATAGATCATCTTTTTATGAACTATGATTTTCCAATAAGATAAGTTGGAAAACTACATTCCCCAACAATTTGGTGGATTTCCTTACATCATGGCCAAGAAAAATGGACTCTAGATTGTATGGGAAGATATGGAATGTAGCACCTTCCATAATAATATGGGAATTATGGAAGGAGAGGAATATAAGGATATTTAAATATAAGAAAATAGACATAGATCAATTGTTAAATAAAATTGAAGCGAGTATTGTAGAGGTAGTGAATAATCACAACATGATAGGAAGGAGATATATGGTTATTTCTCACTACGATGAAAAAATCCAAAAACTATGGTTTGGATTAAAGATTCCTCCCTTCATAGACCAAAACAATGTGGATAAGGAGGTGTTAAGGTGTAACTGTATGTGGAGACCTCCTACGGAAGGTTGGGTCAAATTAAACTTTGATGGGACCTCTAAAGGAAACCCAAGTAAAGCAAGAGCGGGATTTTGCATTCATGATGAGTCCAGGAAATTGATTTCTTTCAAATCATTTTTTTTAGGAGCGCCAACCAATAATGAGGCTGAAGGTAGTGGCTTGATAGAAGGGCTATAAATGTGCAAAAAATTGAATCTAGATAAAATTGTGATTGATAGGGATTCATCATTGATTATTAATGCTATTAGGATGGGAAGTACACAAAATTGGAAACTTAATGGGTTAATTAAGAGAGGTCTAAACATATTAATATTAATCAAACAATATACTATAAATCATACTTATAGAGATGGTAACCAAATAGCTGATCATCTAGCTAATAGAGGGGTGAAGAGTAGGAATGAAGAAATAATTGTAGGCACAAACCGAGAAGTATAGGCATAAAATATGAAAGAAACAAGGAATGAAGGAACATGGATCATGCAAAAGAAAATCCTTGTTTGACAAAGATAATAGAATCATTGATAGAAACAAAAAAGATAATTATTAAGGGTGGATTTTTTTATAGTGAGGATTGCGGTTAATAGCCTAAGATATCTAGAAGATATAAATAAGAGTGATGGATAGGAAGTGACGGGGATATTGAAGACCAAATGTTTCACTTCTATTTAGGCATTAGCGAGGGATAATATTAAGTAGGGTTATATAAAGAAACCAGATATTAGTATGAGATAAGGCCAGCGAGGAAGAAGCTTAAATGGATACAACAATAAAACTAAGGTGCACTAAATCTCAGTTGGCCTTCGATGAAAAGTGTAACCACTTGAATTTGGTTTGTTCCAACTATGGACCCTATTTGCCCTAAGTGTGATCATACCCTTGATTATGTCCAAATGACCCTGTTACTGCTTGGCATAATTCTTTGAATCAATTTAATATCCTAGGTGATTTTTATCACTAGTTTATATTAAGTATTATAGCCATATAATTCAAATCAATTTTGACCAATCAAATCAAATCAAAAATCAAATATGGCTATAGTATTTAATTATAAAGGAATTAAATAAATCCCTAAATCAAATATCCACTTGCAAATTAACCCATTTCCATAGCCTATTTAATTTAATTAAAATGGCTATAGTCCCCTAATTATTAAAAAGCAATTTCATTGTTTAAATAATGAATTCATATATTTCTAAATGAATTAAATAAGTTTATTTCATTTATTAATATTCCCTCAAACCCCAACCTAACCTATCTCAACCACTTCTACCCCTAACCCTTCTCAACCCATTCACCCATGCTACTCTAATCCTAATCCTAAATTTTTCTCTAACCCACCTCCTAATGTTGTCACATTCCATTAAGGAATACTTAGCAGCTCAACCCACTTCAGAAAGTCCACTTTCTCAAGCTTGACCTCCTTAAAGGTTCACTTTCTCAAGCCATCCTCTTACATCCTCCCTTGCCTCTTTAAGGTTTTCATTAATGTCTTATTAATGAAGATGCCTTAAGCCTATGTCTCTCCCATGCCTTATTAATGCCTTGGGTATTAATGACTCTTACATCTTCATTTATGAGTCTTCTGATTCATAAATGAACCTTGTCCCCCCCTCTCTCTCTCTCCCATTCTTCTATAAATAGAAGCCTCTTTTGAGAACAAAGAAGCCTTCACATTAGATCTAAATTACATTGTTATGTTGTTGGATTCATCCTAGATTTACATTCCACTCATTATTCCATGCTTTTGTATTGTTTTAGTTTCATCTTTTAGAGCTAGAATACATGCTTTTCATCTTTTTAGCTTAATTTTGAATTAAATCCTTCATGCTAGAATAGTATTGGTCACTAATTTGTAGCATATTCTGAGGGCTAATATGCAACTAATCACACTCTTTCTAGTTAGAAGGCAATAGGCCGATATTAGTGGTTTTGAAAATTTTATCTGACCATTTGAACTAATGCAATGACCTATTGAATGTTTGTGTTGTTTCCAACAGGTACCCAAATACACACACACATTTCTGGCGCCCACCGTGGGGCCCAAATTTCAATTTAGCCTCATTTCTAACACATTTTTGGAAATTTGTAGAACTCAGGAATCAGTCACAGAATCGTATTTAATCTTGCAGGATCACATCTCGGATACGCCCTCGCATCGCGTAAATTTTGGATCACATCTGGGATTTCCCGGATCGTATTTAGTTTTGGCTCGCATTCAGTCAGCAAAGGCTCGTATTCGGTAAAAAGGATCGTATCCCGGATACTATATCGCATGTAGTGAAATTTTAAGATCATATCTAGTTTAGAAGCTTGTGCATTTGATTTATCTAATCCTAACATGTTGACAGAGTGATGTTTATGGTATTTTGCAGCTTGATAGGTGTTTGCAGGGCATATTTGCAGGTTTTTCATGGAGTTAGATTAGAAAAATCCTAACGTGGGTTTTATAGGTTGCCAACCCCATCTTGACCTCTATTTTCATAATTTCCAAAACATAAAACCATTTCTCCCCTTTGCTAAAACAACTAGATATTATGCTCTTTTCCTCTTGAGGAAAATCAAAAAGTCAGAAGTTGTTTTATCATTTGTTCAACGAAATTGGGAGTACATGAACAACAAACAAACTGTTTAATTCATTTTAGATATAAATTGAACAAAATAAAGCATTAAATCATGTGGGTTAATTGAACAAGTTCAATCGTATAATTACGTTTGGGAATCAGTAATTGAACAACTCAAACTCATTAAATCATTGCGGTAATTGAACAAGACAAATTTCCCTTTTTCAAAGCTTTCTATTTTCTTTAAAATAGGAATCATTATATCAAGCTCAACATAGCTTGAGGGAAAGAATATTATTTTAAGTGTTTGAGGAGAAAACGACATGGACTAGGAGAGTATGCTCTTCTTCTTTCGAAGAATCAGAAATCTAGAACTCCTAAGCTCGCCAATCCTGGTTACCAATATTTTAATAGTAGAGGGCCTGCTGGTTGAGGAAAAAATCTCTCAGAAATGACCCAAGTGAGGACAGGTCTTACGCCAACCCTTCCAACTCACTATAAATAGTTGTTTCCTTGTAGGCCAAAGCCTTGGAAGATGGAACTAGTTTTGTTCTTGGAATTTTGACATCATTCCTTGAACATATCGGGGTATATATAGAGCAGAGCCGCTTGAATCTTCCTTGCGAGACTATATATATTCAGGTACTCATAGGGCTATACGCCTCAATTTTTCCTTGTGCAATTCTATGGGGGACAATTTTGAATGGATTGCTCAATAATCTACAACACATTCAACTGAAAGAATTCTTGACTCATCCCCAAAAGGGTGATAATCTTTGTGCAAGGAAAAAAGTAATTGCCCGAAGACACTCATCATATCGTGCCCTCACTTGTGTTTGGAGTTGGCTAATACAGCATCATGACTAGAGCCATTGCGTGCTTGGTGATGGCTATATTCTGATTAACATTTGAGTGTGTACCTAAGTCAACAAGCAAGGATTTTTATCCTCCACCTAGAGAATAGGAAAATATGTGTGTTTGATTCATCCCTTTAACAATGCAAAATTATTTGACGTGTCAAAAAGATCACTAAGAAGATAAGCTCCTCAAAACAATCAATAAATTTCATATCCTAGAGTACAAGTGTTTTTCACATTCTACAATACCTCTTGATGCAATCTGGAAACAAACAAACTTCACGTTCCTCAAAAACAAATTTTGCAAAATTGACCAAAACTGACAAAACCATCATAAGATCGCATCCCATTTTTCCTGAGTTGTATCCTGTATTTAGGATCATATCTGGTTCATTGGATCATATTTGGTCAAACATATAGTCGCATCCAATTTTTAGGATCACATCCAGGATTTAGGATCACATCTAGTTCTGTTAGAGGATCGTATCTAGGAGCTCGCATTCAGGACAACGGGCATTTCTAGCAGCTTTCTCCAGGAAGTCTCAGTTGTTTTAGGTACCCTTTTTTCTCTTTAGTTGGTCCCTGTTGTCTCTTCTGGTCTCCCTGCTGTTATTTTTAAAAACTTTCAAAATGTCTACTTTGCATGCACAGTAAGTGCTTCACGATCAGTTAAATACATGTGGTCTACCCATTCTCTATCCAACAACTTGGTTCCCAGCTCACTATCAGGGCATTCTAACCCTCTGACACTGGAATCATTTACATCCACTAACAAACAAATAGTTACTTCTACCTAGACACACCCACTTGAATGATCTGAAAACCTTGCTTTCTCTATTGGGAAATGTTGATGAAGTTGAGAAACAAACTTCATGGTAAACATGAGACGCAACCAATACACAACTAAAGGATCGAAAGTACCTCTTAAAACACCACACATCCAAGGAGAAACTTCTCGCAGTTCCATTTTTTATCTTGATTCACCTCAAATGGATAGCAACACTGACGATTGGAGTAAAACCTTTAAGGGTTATGATGATGGCAAACAAGCACAATCCGTAGGCACGGAGGAGGAAGAAAGACCCAAGTTTGAACGTAATCTGTTTGGGTCAGATAGTGAAGAAGAGATCCCTGAAGATGAATACAAGAAACTTAAACAAAGTAAAAGAGTCCACAAGCTATTGGAATGAATAATTGGAGATGACAAGGAAAAATACTTCCTCCATTTAGCATCCATGGGTGTCAAATTACCCAAGGATTACGATGTGGACAATCTCAAAGAAAAGGAAGTACCAAACCCCATATCTATCCTTACCAAACAGCTCAATCAGATGCAAACAGAGCTCACTAACCTCAAACAAGAGAAGAACAAACCAAAAAAAAAAAACTCTTTGGACGCCATTTGTCCATTTCCTTTCGATAAGAGTATCACAATGGTCCCATTTCCTCCCAATGTGGCAAGGCCAAAGTATGATAAATACACAGTAGAAATTGATCCACATGACCATGTAAGAGAATTCTGTGCTCTAAGCATTGAGTACATGCACGAACCCACTTACCTCATGCGACTATTTCCAGGAAGTCTAGGAGGAAATGCCATGGAATGGTTTTCAAATTTGAATCCTAAAGTAAAAAAATTCAAGGAGTTAATGCAACGGTTCATTCAGCATTATTCCTACAACATCTAACATGACGTCACCATGATGGATCTATGTAAAACCAAGCAGAAAATGGGAGAATCCTTTACACATTTCCTACAAAGATGGAGGAAGATCTTTGCATGATATTCAAGAGTCATCCCTGAAACAAAGAAGATGGAGATCTTTGTTAATAATCTCGTACCTGAATTGAGCTATTCTCTCCAAATGCAAGATTCTCCTAGCTTCGATAGGATGATTAAAAATGCCCCCCGTATCAAAGAAGTCATGGTCAAAAAGTGGGAGATTAACCTTCAAAATGAAAGAAAAGGCAGTAGCTCCAACTCCAAGCCTAAATGGTGGAAACAAAATAAAAATGTTGTGAATGACGAAGTGGTTGATGCTTCTAACATTAATTCTAAAAGAAGCATTCAATCTGACGAATGGTATGCAAGCAAGTAAGGAGGCTAAAGTAACACCTCATGTTCCAAAAATAAACAATGATAATGACAAGGGATGAACATGGAATTCAAAACCCCAAAGAACATTCACACCTTTGGGAGAACCTCTTGAGACTGTCTTAAAGACATTGGTGGACAACAAAGCCCTTACAATTCCCGATTCTAAACCTTGGGAACCAATGGTCAAACCTAGATGGTGGGATGATAACTTCTATTGTGTCTTCCACAAGAAAAAGGGACACAAGACAAATAATTGTCTCAAGCTCAAACACGTTATCCAATACCTCATTGAAGGAGGTAAGATCAAGGTGGACAGACACACTACGAATGAAGATCACACAAATTTTAATAAACCATTCCCTAATTATAATCAAAGAGAAACATCTAAAGGAAAAGGTAATGAGATAAACTACACCTATTCCAAGAGTGACAATGTGATCAATACGCTCAGCATTAAAAATGAATCCGTCAACATGATCACAATCAAAGGAGCCTCATCCTCCAAAAATGCTGTAACCCAGAGCCAAGCATAGGTTATAATCAAGGGACCTCCAAAACTAATATCGACACCCAAGGTTCCCATTGTAACTATTCCTAAACTAGGAGAAAAACATGTTGTCACTATCCCTGGAGAAAAATATGACTTGGTGGACCAATTGCAAAGGACTGCTGCCAAAATTTCCATCTTCAAATTGCTCAAAATATCCACAGTGCATAGAGAAATCCTAGAACAAGCTATACATGCTGCTAATGTTCCAAAGGATATAGATATAGACAAATTCCAAGCAATGGTCAATCACATCCCAGCGCCACATTACCTCTCCTTTTCTAAGGAGGATGACAAGTCATTGACCCATGCACACAATCAACCCCTCCATATCAAAGTTCTTATTCATAAATCCCATGTTAGACGCATATTGATAGATGGAGGTGCCGGATTGAATATCTATACATTGGATCTTGTCAGGAAGCTAGGCCGCTCAAAGAAAACAATTGACTCTAGAAATAAGATAACCATTAAAGCATATGATGAGGAAGAAAGATCCTCCAGAGGTATTATTTGTCTACCCATCAGAGTTGGACCAATTGAAAGAGATGTTATATGTCAAGTTCTGGATCTACCACTAGCCTACAACATTCTACTAGGGAGACCATGGATCCACGAGATGCAAGTTGTGCCATCCACTTATCATCAATGCATCAAGTTCCCACATAATGGGATAGATGTGACAATTCCTGTGGATGCCAACTACACTTGCAACAATATCAAAGCACGTAGCATGATCCCACACAAAAAGGAGGCTATGGATGTAGTTACTCCTGAAACTACCAAGGACATGGTCATGAAGGGCTTTAGCAAAACTTTGAAACTTCAAGAAATAGGTATGGGAGAATACAAGTTGGACCTAACTCCCTCACTAATAGAGCTTCCAGTATCACCAAGATCCTATGGAAAACCATCATCAACATTCGCACCTCTCATAGTCAAAGAGCTAGAAGTACACAAGGCTACTAGCATGATAAAGGCATCCACATCTTCTTCAGATAACATAGAAGAGCAGGCAGTCTTAAACTGGATTTACAAGGAAGAACCAATAAACTCTGAGGTCAAACATGTAAAGATATTCCCAGAACAATATGGAAAGGGATATGATTTCCTTAAACAAATTGGATACAAAGGAAAAGGACCACTAAATGACATAGGACAAGGGATCATTGAACCTATACCCATGGAGTTTCACCTCAACAGGGATAAAATAAGACTGGGCTTTAATACTCAATCCAACAAACCTACTTCAAAGCAGAGTCCACCTTCTGAAGCAGAGAGTGATAAAATAGATGAAATAGTATCAGAACCATGGTTTTATGAGAGATTGCTACATATTGGTATAGAGAATCCTGAATATCAAGGAGAACGTTACATACCTAGTTTTGAGGTAGCACAGGATCTTCATACTCCTTTGCTAGAAAAACCGCCCATTCAAGAGGTAGGAGACACCATAGCTACAATCACTCAAGACGAACCCCGGCCATAGAATTTACATCCTAACTTGGGGCAATTGGTCACCATTACACATGTTCTTGATCTACCTCACTTTGATCTATAGGCCGCTAATTGGGTCCATCAAATAAACATTGCTGAATATTTGGATAGATCTGATGATGATATCACGGACTATCATGACTATGAGTATGATCAGTTATCTATTGCCTCTAAAGAAATTGGGATACACACAATTCAGATGTTTGTAGCTACCTCAGCTCCTAGTAGATGACCTAACACTCCTTTCAATGATACTGATCCTCCCGAAGTAGAAGAAGAGTTCCTTCCCTTGATCATTGATGGAGACACTAGTGAATACATAACTCTAGAAGAATTTCATAGGCTACAAGCAAGAAGCCTCCTTTTACAAAGAGATGATGATGAGTTATCTACTGATGAGTCACTAGAGTTCAATCCATATATAACTGACAACGACCCTTTCAACAATGATCTTGCTCTTATTGATCTAAACATCGAAGATATTAACTTAACAGACCATGTCATGTGTGTTAACGGTTTTGATGCTAACACGAAGCTGTCCTTCTCAGAATTTGACTCCCTAAAATTGGTACTTCTAGACCTAATTGATTGGACCAAAACAAATCCTACACCTATGCTCGACTTTTCCAATGACCACTCCCTAGCTTGTTATCTTAGTGCTTGTGAACCTTACCCTTCTTCCACCAATGCAAAGAGAGAGAACATGTCAAAGGAGGATATCAAGTTTCTTTGTCACAAATTGAAAAATAAAAAGAAAAAGCGAACTGATGGTGAAAACCACTTTGTGGCAGTATCAGATCCCAAAATAGTAAAGAAAAAAGACGTATCCAATAGTAAAAACCTCTTAGAGGCACCAAAGGATGAGATTCTTGATATCCTTCTGGAACACTTTCAGGAAAGATCTTCAGTATTGATTGAACCAACACAGCTAGTGAACTTGGGCACTATTGACAATCCTCAGATAGTTCATCTAGCACAATCCCTATCAGAAGAGGAGAAGCTACAATTCACAGAGTTCCTGAAGGAGAAGAAGATCAACTTTGCATGGTCTTACACCGATATGCTAGGGCTAGATCCTAATCTCATTATGCACCACTTATCTATAGCTCTCGGGATCAAGCCCGTGAAACAAAAACTTAGAAAAATACATCCTCATGTTGCATTACTAGTGAAAGAAGAATTATAAAAGTTGTTAAAAGCTGGATTCATTCAAGTCATTGCCTATGCAGCTTGGATCTCCAAGGTGGTCCCTCTTTCTAAAACTGATAAATCTATCAGGATCTGTATAGACTTCAGAGACCTCAATAAAGCATGTCTGAAATATGATTTCCCTCTAAAAAATATTGACATGATCATAGACCTTACAGCTGGCTACCAGATGTATTCATTAATGGATGGATTCTTGGGTTATAATCAAATTAAGATCGCCTCTGAGGATCAAGATAAAACTGCATTCACATGTGCATGGGGCACATTTTGCTGGAACATCATGCCATTTGGGCTAAAGAATGCTAGAGCAACATATCAAAGAGCTATGACAACAATATTCCATGACATGATGCACAAAAACATGGAGAACTATGTCGATGACACACTAGCTATATCCAAAGAAAGAGGTACTCATATTGCTGATTTAGGAAAGATATTGGATCGAATGGAATAGTTCCAACTCAGGCTCAATCCAAAGAAATTTTCCTTTGGGGTCCAATCAGGCAAGCTCCTAGGATTCATAGTATCGGCAAAGGGAATCGAGGTAGATCCGACAAAGGTAAAAGCTATTCTAGAAATGAATCCATGCAATATCAGTCAAATGAGGATGCTACAAGGGAGACTCCAGTCTATCAGGAGATTTATGTCCCAACTTGCCGATAAGGCACAACCCTTTGCTAAGCTATTACATAAAAGGGTTGCGTTCAATTGGGATGAACACTGTGAAGCCAACTTCAAAGAATTAAAGGGGTACCTGGCCGCTCCACCTATTCTTATGGCTCCTATACATGGAAAACCCTTGCTCCTATACATTTTAGCTATAGCTACATCTCTAGGAGTGTTGCTAGAAAAAGAGGATGAAACAAAGAAAGAGTGAGCTATCTACTACATTAGTATAACTTTAGTCACTTATGAGCTCAATTATAGCATTATTGAGAAAGCATGCTTAGCAGTTGTCTTTGCATCACAAAAATTGAGACACTACATGCTCTCTCACATAGTCAAGCTCATTGCTAAAATTGATCCTCTCGAGTATCTATTAAGCAGAACAACATTAAAAGGCCGCTTGGCAAAATGGGTCCTCATTCTAAGTGAGTTTGACATTGAGTATGTTGAACGAAAAGCTATCAAAGGACAAGTACTTGCGGATCAATTGGCTGATTCACCACTCCAGGATAATACACCATTACTAATTGAATTTCCTGATGAAACAATCATGCATCTCACCAAACATCCATGGAAGATGTACTTTGACAGTTCATTTACTCAACAAGGATCTAGAGTAGGGGTTATCTTCATTACCCCACAAGGATATAAGATTCCCAAATCTTACAAATTAATGTTTTCGTGCACCAACAATATTTTAGAATATGAAGCCTTGGTCAACAGCCTCAAACTCGCCATAGAATGGAAGATCATTGAGCTACACATATATGGTGACTCCCAATTAGTTATCAATCAAATCAATGGGGAATATCAAACAAGAGATGAAAATTTGATTCCCTACAAGCAACTAGTTGATGATTTGAAGCAATACTTTGTCTTCGTCACCTTCCAACAGATACCAAGATCAGAGAATAAAGCTACAGATGTTATGGCTACCTTAGCATGCATGTTACAACTAGAGGAACATCAATTCCTCTATGAATTCTTGGTGGAAGAAATATCCTATCCTGCCTTTGCCAATCCTAAATACTAGGTAATATGTGCCTTGAATACCCCAGATCAATCCTGATATGCCAATATCATTGCCTACCTTTCTGACCAAACCATTCCCGCCAATCTATCTAGAAACAAGAAAAGATCCTTGATTAGGATGGCATCACGTTACGTCCTCATAACTAACAACCTATATCGATGTAGTCTTGACGGTGCACTTCTTAGGTGTTTAGAACTAGAAGAGTTCAATCTAGCTTTAAAAGATGTCCATGAAGGTGTATGTGGATCACACTCGAACGAATTTTCATTAGATAAAAAATTACTCAGAGTAGGCTATTATTGGCCTACCATGGAGAAAGATGCTATTCAATTTTCCAAAGCATGTCTTAAATGCCAAACACACAAAAACCTCAACCATGCTCCTGCCAGAGAACTCATACCTTTTATAACACATTGGTCATTTTAGCAATGGGCCTTTGACTTGGTTGGACAGATATATCCCAACTCTTCAAATGGACACAAGTTCATCATTATGGCCACTGAGTATTTCACAAAGTGGGTCAAAGTCGTGCCACTAATCAAAGCCACTGGAAAATAGGTGGCTATGTTCATTCTAAACTACATTATTTTTAGATATGGGATACCCTCTTCAATTGTAATAGACAATGGGGGCCAATTTAAAAACCAAGACATTGATGACCTCTGTGAACAGTTTCACATTACTCAACATTGCTCTTCGGTCTATTATCCTCAAGGTAATGGACAAGCTGAGGCATCAAACAAAATCATTCTCAAGATTCTACATAGAAATTTGAGCAAGTCTGGCAGAGACTGGCATTTACAACTAAATCCAGCACTATGGGCCTATAGAACAAGCATCAGAACACCAACTAGAGCCATGCCATTTGCTCTGGTCTATGGCACTGAAGCAGTACTACCTATTGAGGTTGAAATTTTGTCTTTGTGGATCTCTTTACAAGGAATGATTACTAATGAACAGTATCGCATAGATAGGATAAATTCTCTGGACCTACTAGATGAGCCCAGACAACAACCGTTCGATCACCTCAAAGTGTACCAAGCAAGAATTTCCAAAGGTTACAATAAGAAGGTTAAACCACGCAAGTTTGAAGTGGGGGACCTTGTCCTGAAAGAGAATCCTAAGAACCAGCCTAACAGAGAGTAGAAAGGAAATTTTGAACCTAACTGGCTGGGGCCTTATGTTATCACTGCTACTTTTGGGACTGGAGCTTATCAGTTAGCCACACCTAAGGAAGATGTTCTTCCAGATCCTATCAACACTACATTTGAAGTGATTCTATGCTTAATTTTTGGCTAGAAGAGCCTGTATAGCAAAAAGTTTCTGCAAAATACCAAAAACATTTAGAAAATTGAGCATGAAGATATCCAAAAACAGTGGAAAAAGTCCTACAAAATAGGTATCCTTGGTAAAAACCTGGTAAACAGGCGCCTTGATACTACAAAAACATTCAAAAAAGAAAAAATAGAAAAAAAATTGAAAAAGAGAAAAAGTGCCTTGATGAGCACCTGGTAAAATAGGCATCTTGGTAGCAAAATGAAAGAAAAAGATCTTGCCAAGTGGTGAAAACCTGGCAATCAGGCATCACTTGTGTTCTGTGCTCTATCTATCAATGCACTACTGATACTAGGCCTTCATAATTTTGCCTATGCTCATACGCTGACTTCATTTTCCTACATGACTATCTTGTCCTCGCTTGGGATTTTTCTATCTTTACATCCTAGGAATAAGTCATTCTGCACTGGGGGCATCTTTGTTGGCATAGTCGGTCGCGGTTGCTAGGTTTCTCTAGGTTGGTTTGCCTCACAGACACAATGTTTCTTGACACATGCAAAATAAAGTCACCTTTTCAAAACAAGGGTGTCTTTTCAAAACATGGGACATGACATTCACAGCATTCCTACAAATTCATATTGGATCACAGATATGAATGAATGATCCTATCAAGACACAGACATGGAACACCATATTGCTTATATTCTGATTTTCTGATTGATGAATCTTTACTGTGTTTGACATATGGATGAACAAAGTACTACTTAAACACACAGTTTGATAATGGTTTGATTATGATTCTTTAAATGTCCTAATAATGTTTTTAACTAGGGGCATCTAAGTAATTGTGAATTTTATCTGATTGATTCTCAATTGATGATTTGTTATGTCTTCTTAGTTACTCAATGACATCTGCGCAAAGACAAAGAGTCGCGAGGATTGGGGGCATAATGTTTTCTTGAATTTTTGCGTATGGTGATTGTTTCATATGATCCTATAAATTTCACCTAACTTGGATATTTATGATAAGAGCTGCTACTATGGGTAGATAGCCACATATATCTCGATCTTTGTTATGTGTAAACTATGGTGAGTTTGACACAATTTCCTTTTCTATTTTCTGATCCAGGTTCTCACTATGACACACGAATCATAATATACCCAAGGATATGAATTTTTAAGGTCATTGCAGGTCCAATATCTCGCCTTAATCAGAATCTGGTATATTAAAAGGAAGGTGACTATTTTGTTATCCTATCTTCTATGCCTTGATGCTTAAGTCTATTTCTGACATTCCAAAAAAAAAAATAGTATTCATATTATCATAATATCAGTGGGTATTAGTGATGGCTGTACTATTAGGTGGTATCCATTCCAAAAGTGCCCAATGATGATAAAAATATTGCAATATTTGCTAAATCAATGACAAGTCCTAAGAGTCTTCATATAGATGCATTTAAAGATTGTCTGATGCATTTTGTCCACATTACATAACATCATAAGGAAATTTAATCTCAAAACATGGTTTCTATCTTCTTCTACAAATATCAAATTAATTACACCATTTATATTACTGATATCATCCATAGCATACATTTTGCATTCATTTGGAAAAATGAAACTAGAAAATACAAAAATAACCACATCCATGTATTGCATTTTTTCTTCTACATCCTAAGGTGCATCCATACATCTATTTTGCATAACTGGAAAAAAAAAGAAACATACATTTGCATTTTTCACATAGATATCATTTATGACATATTAATATCAGTAATATACTCATCACATCCACATTATAAAATGATGTTATCATCTATGAACTAACTCATCACGAGATCAAGGTATCATCTCATGTGCAAAAGATACATTTACCACATCTATATAAAGCCAAATGGATACATTTACCACATGAAACATGTCAAAATCAAGAAACTGCATCAGATATATGTCAACATGGTACAACTCAAAGCATAAAGTGAATCAAAAGAATATCAATATATCAGTAAGCATAAACAAATGTTAGGGTATCATCACAAGAACATTAGTGTCTCAGTAAGCATAAAAAGTATCACAGCATAAAGTGTATCAGATAGTATACAGTGTATCAGTGCACATAAAGAGAATCAGTATGAAAAAACAAGAATCAGATATATATATATATATATA
>MU226115.1:405631-421452 GCA_018584345.1 Thuja plicata
GAATGGAGCTGCTGGAGGCAGCATGGCCCCCTCTAACTGCTAAGATACATAAGAAAAAGTGGGTTCTCTTTGACCCTCCGGTACTGCTGCTTGATACAAGGCGTAATAGTATGTCACCCTCTGTCCCTGATGGACTACTATCTGGGCCTGTGTATCCCTCTCAGCTCTCATCCACTCAAGTTTTCTATCCCTATCTACTAAAATTGCATCAGCAGTGGTAACCCTAGCCTCCAAGGCTATGATCTAAGCTCTGAGCTGCTCTCTCTCCTGCTCGCACCTCGATAGAGGGTCCTCATCTCTACCAGGATCCTGCTCCTGCACTCTTTGTCTCCGATGTCTCTGGTACTCAAGAGTAAGTAACAGGCCAAGATCTCTTTGTGGGGCCACAAATCTATATCTCTAGCATCTCTTCCCACTACCACTCAGACCACCGGTATCAACTGCCTCTCCACTTCCCCCTGTCATCACCATCATGCCTATCATCTAGGGGAGGATGCCTGCCACCTCTGCCGCCATCTCTACTACCATCCCAACCCCCATGTCTCTCTGGTGCTCTGTCTCTATTGCCTCTCCCCCTAATAGGTTGATCCTCACCTGGCTCATAATCCAACGGCTCCTCTATACGAGGAATAATCTCCTCAGGAATTGTGAATCATGGAAATGGATGCTAAAGCATCTTTGCAGTGTACCCATCTGATACTCCAGCATCCTCAACATCTGGGAGTGGGTCCCAGTCTATCGCCATCATATCTTAGATATCCTGTGAGGCAGTATCATAAGTAAGTTGGACACCCCACTCAGCTACCTCATCTCTGGTATGAGCATATACTGCCACATCCTCTGTGCGGCCCTGTCATCGGCCATACTGCCTCAGAACTCTAGTGATCAAGAAATGCTCAATAATATATCTCGTGCACCCAATCAAATATCTTCTCTGATATAAGAAAGGCACCTACCATGCATCAAAATTCCATACCTCATAGTCTAGGTATGGTCACTATATGACCTCTGTCATATCATCGAATAATTGATGCCAATACTCAACCTTGCCCAGGTGGAGCTGCTATAAGAGTCCTGCATACATGTACACATAGGGCTACTATGGTTCCCTCTACCTGTCAACAATCAGCCATGTCACAGGGATGTGCTCCCAGGTCCATATCTAAAGAATCAGTATACCCACAGTCATGCTGCGAGTATGGTGGTATACAATCTCGTGGAGCTCTCGATATATGTCAGCCAATATACATCTCCCCCAGGCAAACCGTTGGTGGTGGATGATCATCTACTCCACCATGCTGACCCAACCCACCAAGAAACCATGCTAACCTCTGTCTAGTATAAGGATGCCACCTACCAATCTAGCCAAGTATACAGTTAATCGATCATAATGATCAACCATATAATCCCAGGACAAGTATCTACGATCTATACTGTCATCCTGGAAGAATCTCCAAGCAGTCCTGATCGCCACACCAGCTCTAGACTTGAAGAAAACCTCATGTCCAACCATGGGTACATGTAAGATCCTCCAAATGTACTTTGGTGTCACAGTAATCTCACCAGTAGGTAGGTGGAAGGTGTTGTGCTCAGAATGCCATCTCTCAGCCAGAGCAGTCAACAACCCTCGGTTTACCCCAATCTCGGGTAAACCTATCAGTGACCACAATCCACATCGGATCATGGTAGCCTACTCATCATCTGATAGTTGGCCAGACAATGCCAGAACTCATGCAGGATAAGTGCCGCGAAAGGCGACTACCTCAAACTGGGCCTAATTTTTGACAACACAGTAAAACATTAGCATTCTATCTACAATAAAGGGCACATTCCTACTCTGCTAAGTCATTCCAAGTTTGTAGAACGCAAACAGATCAAAGAAAATTAAAAACCTAAGTCTTATACTAGATGCAATCCTGGAAATACAGGATGCGATTGTGCATACAGGATGCGATCCTAGAAAAATAGGATGCGATCCTAAATGCGGGGTATGATCCCTGAAATCCAGGATATGATCCCCTGATGGATTCTAGCTAAAAACAACACTAAATCTAAAAGACTGGATGCGATCTAGGAAAACCCGGATGTGATGCAGAATCCAGAAAAAACCAGATATGATCTAGGAAAAATTGGATGCGATGCACATTTTGCCAGATGTGATCCTACCTTCTAGGGGCTCTAAAATTCACAAAAATGCATAAAATTCAAATTTCACAAGGTAGTTTATCAGGTACTTACCGGTGGTGGGTAGTCAACTGGTCGCTCGTGTCATCAGCTCAGCTCGAATCGATGTTTCCTCACAGGGACCACCATTTTCTTTGCAGAGCTCTCTAATTTGCTATAGCTGAAAGTGAAAATGAATAGTGAAATGGTCAATTTGGAGGCTTATATGGGTCTTTTGAGACATTTAGGGTTTCTAAAACTCCTTCCAGACAACTACAAAATCATTTATGTTCTCTTTTTACTCAATCGGGAACCAAATTGAAGGTATCCGTGCTATTTTCAGCAGTATAGTATCATTTTTGTGACACTTTCCAAAATTGTGAATTTGCTTCATTTGTTCACCACATTGGTAAATACTGCACATTTCATCTTACATCTTGATCTAAATATCATTTTATCAGCTTTATGACTCATATGTTCACATAATTAACTTAATAATCATTTGTTTATTTTTAAACACACCATCTTCTACTCCACTCTTTCTTGCCATATCCCTTCCTGCAAGTGTTATGTTCTTTTCAATTAAGTTATTTTATTTCTTTTCCTTCAATTTCGTTTCTGAGGGGGCATGATCACACTATCATCAATTATAATTTTTGCTCAAAACAACATCAAAATGACTTCGTTATCAAACAAACTAGGGGCATAACAGTTCCTTGACTAAGTCAGAACTATTGGATAGAAAGCTTTGGTTCTCATGAGCTGGATATCTTATGTTTCCTCATTTTAAAAGGTTTTTTTTTTTTAAAAAGCTCCTAGCAGCTTCATACTATCTTTTGGATGACAACAAAGTTCAGAATCAGTATTATCAATTTTTGGACGACAACCAAGTTTAGAATTGGTATTTTTAAAAATATTTTATTAATCTTTGGATGACAACCAAGTTCAAAATCAATTCTATTAGTTTTGTTCAATAAAGTGTGAGACTGATCTCATCAGCATTTTGTTCGACAACCAAGAACGGGATTCTCAATCTTTCTGAAGTCAAAATTGAAAACTTTCTTTGAACCAATGTGCTACTCGCACATCAATTCAAAGAGGGGCAAATGTAACCACCTAAATTTGGTTTGTTCCAACTATGGACCCTATTTTCCCTAAGTGTGATCATACCCACAATTATGTCCAAACGACCCTATTACTACTTGGCATAAATCTTCAAATCAGTTTAATATCCTAGGTGATTTTTATCACTGATTTATATTAAGTATTATAGCCATATAATTCAAATCAATTTCGACCAATCAAATCAAATCAAAAATCAAATATGGCTATAGTATTTAATTATAAAGGAATTAAATAAATCCCTAAATCAAATATCCACTTGCAAATTAACCCATTTCCCTAGCCTATTTAATTTAATTAAAATGGCTATAGTCCCCAAACTATTAAAAAGCAATTTCATTGTTTAAATAATTAATTCATATATTTCTAAATGAATTGAATAAATTTATTTCATTTATTAATATTCCCTCAAATCCCAACCTAACCTATCTCAACCACTTCTACCCCAGGTTCTAACCCCTCTCAACCCATTCACCCATGCTAATCTAATCCTAATCCTAAATTCTTCTCTAACCCACCTCCTAATGTTACCACATTCCATTAAGGAATACTAAGCAACTCAACCCACTTGAGAAAGTCCACTTTCTCAAGCTTGACCTCCTTAAAGGTCCACTTTCTCAAGCCATCCTCTTAAATCCTCCCTTGCCTCTTTAAGGCTTTCATTAATGTCTTATTAATGAAGATTCCTTAAGTCTATGTCTCTCTAATGCCTTATTAATGCCTTGGGCATTAATGGCTCTTACATCTTCATTTATGAGTCAATGATTCATAAATGAACCTTTTCCCCCCTCTCTCTCTCCCATTCTTCTATAAATAGAAGCTTGTTTTGAGAACAAACAAGCCTTCACATTAGATCTAAATTACATTGTTATGTTGTTGGATTCATCCTAGATTCACATTCCACTTATTATTCCATGCTTTTGTATTGTTTTAGTTTCATCTTTTAGAGCTAGAATACATGTTTTTCATATTTTTAGCTTAATTTTGAATTAAATCCTTCATGCTAGAATAGTATTGGTCACTCATTTGTAGTATATTCTGAGGGCTAATATGCAACTAATCACACTCTTTCTAGTTAGAAGGCAATAGGCCGATATTAGTGGTTTTGAACATTTTTTCTGACCATTTGAACTAATGCAATGACCTATTGAGTGTTTGTGTTGTTTTCAACAAGTACCCAAATACACACACACAGAAAGATTACTCTTAAAAGGATTAAAAAAATGATGCTTGTTACTTATAATATAATGGTTAGGGCTATTTATATTAGTCTAGGGAGTGAATACATTGAAAATGATAATAGTCAAAGGGTAAACTCATACATACCAACAATGTTTATTGCTCCATCTTTACATGCAGATCCTGATATTCGAGATATTGGGAGGTTGTGTAAGAAAATTTTTAAAATAAAATATATGGTTTATCTTGGTATGGTAATTGCAAATATTAGAGACAATTTAACAATTCCTAAACCAAGAGATTATCAGCATTACAAAAGAGCTGAGAGAAACATTTGATCATTCCCCATTATGATGGTTGAGGGCAGAAATAGGTATATTGCAGAGCTGTCGGTCATAAGAAGGAATCTAGGTTTTCTGTTTACCTTTATGCATATAAGACTCTTCAGAGAACTAGATTGGTTTGATAAATTTGTGATATAGGATGAAGTGGGATTGTATATTCATTGTGATGAAATGTATGAAGAAGAATGAATAATAAAATCTTGTCCAATATATTGGAACTTTAGCAATTGAAACAATTGCACTTATAATGAGAAAATAAACAATCATTTATGATTTAATGAATATATAGGACATATGTATGTGTTAATGTGAGGAAATAGTACATATTCATATGTGGATATGTTTTCATATAGGCGGGAAGTTATAAATGGATGTTTATTCTCTCACTATGAGTTGCAGTTGAAACTAGCACATATATAAGCATGGACTCTTGGAATGACTGAAGCTATATAGTAGATGATAATAAATAAATAGAAATAATGATGATAAAGGAATAATGACTAAGTTAGTAATAAGGACAACTTCAAAAAATCATGGTTAATACATACTAAAAGCATACAGGGAGTAAATTGTGCAGAAGATAGATGAAAAATCATTTAATAAAGGAATAAATTATTCTTACATATTCGATCATCATGAGATCGCAATTATTATGACAGATAAATAGTAGCTATTGAGAAATAAATATAAGTAATGGAACTATTGAGTTATGGAGAATTAAATCAAAACATAATTTCTATTGAAATCACACTAAGTCTATAAAGGGAATAGGAAAGCTTTCATTCGTATCAACATAATCAGGAGATCAAAGGTAAAATGTATATTATTGCGTTAATTTTGTGAATATCTCTTAAAATATTAAGACTAATCGGCGGTGTGTTACAAAGATATATACCAATGTGAAAACGTTTCATATCAAACAGATCCGAGATATGGCTTTTCTGGGTAAAATTACTCCAGAGCGATGGAACAAAATCCTTAAACCCATGGATGACTTGGCAAGAAGGGCTATGGAAAGGGTGATAGGTGATGCAAATTATGACTATATTCTTACAATGTGTACTAATGGAGACATTGTAGGGGTTTTTATTTCATGTTTGCTAAGGGATGGATATACGAAGGAGGAAACCGTAGAATTAAGTAGGAAGGATTTCATAGGTAAAATCCAAGGGGTTTGGAAGCAGTAGTGAGCAGTATTAATTTTAGACAAATGGTTCCATATCCTGAAGAGTATATGAAATAAACCATTGGGAGTTTGGAACATGATGGTAGGGTAAGCCACAAACCATGCTTGGTGTTTAAGTATCTGGAAACCTTTGATAATAACTGGTGGAAAGTAAAAAGAAATCTCCACTTTTTAGTAGTATGGAAACATGTAAAGAATTAAACAGAGCCCAAATAGCTTTGTCAGTACTTTGAAGTAGAGGGCTTCAGTATACCACCTTCGGTTGAGAAGCTCGATATGGAGCAATTACAGAAAAACCCTCCAATCTTCATTAAAAAGGGATGGTTGAGCCGAACTCCGAGCGCCAAAGCTTGAAAAGGGCATGAAGAAGGAATGGATGACAAAATATTGATCATCAAACCAGGGGAATGAATCACCATAGTCAGTGAATAAGGTTTTAAGTAGAACATAGTAGCTATGAGACTGGTAATAATTTTAATTAAGCTCTTTTAAAGGTATAATTCCATAGGTATTGATAGTATAGATTGAGGACTCATATCTTATATAGATATTTAGTAAGATGAATAGGTGATAAGGATACTGTGAAATATTATGTCATAATATCTTTATGAACATTATACGTTGGAATTTCTTTTTCATAACCAGATGCTAGAAAAGACATGTATTAAAATAAAGTGGATACAAGGCATGTACATATATATTATCATCAGTATATATATATATATATATATGAACTTATGTATATATATAGGTTCACATATATACACATGGTCATATATATATGAAATCAAATATATCTGAATATATATATATATATATATATATATATATGTTGATTTATTTATATGAATTTGGAAACATGTGTTTATTCCCAGAATATATTATTTATCCATAGAGATGCTCATTAACTAATTCGGGAAGGGCTATAAATCTATAGGTATCATGTTGTTAAATTGAACAAGTTGAGAAAAAGAATAGGGAAAGGGAAGAAACAAAGCACAATAAAATAGAATTTTGTGGATAGGTGTATAAGTTCAAACAAACACATTCAAAAGGTACACTGCAAATTTGGAAAATACAAAAGAATCAAAAGACCAATGTGCAAAGGCAATAGGTAGATATGATTATAGGTTAAGTACAAAAAATGGGGTAATAAAAGTACAAATAACTTTGACAATATAGATAAGATTCCTTTTTCAGTAATCATAGAGGATATGGATAGGACAAATGGAAGTGGGAATATTACTTTTAACACTAAAGAATTGTAATTGTATTGTTTTTGTTTTATAAGTAGAGAATGGTAGATGAGGAAAAGAACAAAAGCTAGCAAATTTCAGATAGAGGTATCACGGTAATCTCTTACTTTGAAGTCAAAACATACTAGTATGGATTGATTTCAGGTAAGAAATTACTAGGATACCAATGTCTCATTTTTTAAGCATATCTCTTTAAAACATAAAATGTATAATGATGATGCACAGATTGATGAACGACATTAATAGGCAAAGGTAAATGCATTTAGTAACATATATATAGTATTCAAGTTTGAAGAGATATGTGCATATATATTCATAGATGATTATGTAGAAGATATAAATCTATTAAGACATGCTTTTTTGTTTCAAGATTAAGGGTATAATAGGATCAGATACAAGGATAGCCATGTTATTAAGGATGATCATAATAGAGTATATTGTATCAATAATATGTACAGATAGGATATAGATGGAATGCACTTTAATTCTTAATATCTTTTTGTTTCGAATTAGGAATGATAACTATGTAAGGATGTGTTAATTGGTGTTTTGATCCCAAATTTTTGAACTTGGAAACTTGGCCCAATTGATAAATATTTCATATGTTGCTCTTCAGGATCCCCTAATCCATATTGAAAAATGCTTTGTGGGGTCTTTTTTTATGAAGGTAATGTTCAGATTGACTATCATAACAACGAACCAAAGGACACATGTGCCATAGTTTGAGATTGAGAAAATAGGTTCAGATGGTACAAAGTGGTTCTAAACCACTTTTTACCTGTTGAACAAGTTCATTGGTTCATAGATGAAGTTTCAGATTGTGAGTCCCAGTACAGAATCAATCCAAATTGGTTGATTTTAGAGGTGGGTGCTCATTAAGGAATTCAGTTTCAGTGATCTAAGTTTCAAAGTTCAAAGTGGCAACAAAGTTCAAAAGGCTCAAAGTTCAGTTCAAAACACACAATTTTAAAGACTCATCAGTTCAAGAGTTCAGCTTCAAGGTTCCACTCTAAGGTATAGTTTGACACTTCATTTCCCAAGTGTAAACTCAGTCCCAAAGCTCTTTGGTTCAAATTCATGAACTCAAGGTCAAAGTTCAGGTTTAGTCTCAAAGCCACATCCACTGTTTTAGAAGTGCAGTTCTAGAATTCGGTGGTGTAGATCCAAAGGTAAAAATTCTCATGGCCTCATTTGTCATGTCTATCCTCACTTTTACAATGATGAAATTTGTACATGGATTCTGGATATAAAAAAAAATGATATTAAAGATTGTGTTCATGGTTTTATTCCAAAATATGCTCTTGATACGGTTGGTGGAGCTAATTTGAATGTGTGGCAATTTGGATTTAAGAGGTCATGCTATTCATAGATGATAATTGTGTTATTGTGGACACTCATGTTATACAAGGGCCTGTTGACACTAGCAACGGGTCAAGGTTCACTTTAAGTAAGTTTTGGTGCCCTGAAGACACAATTTCCAGTTGCAGCCACCCCCAATACATAGGATCAGGTATAAATATGGATTCATAGACTGGACATAATGGCTCAAACTAAAAAAAAGAATCAATTATTAATAATACATTGAAAGAGAAATGGGTCGCGATGAGTGATTTCCCTACAAAGGTAGAGCACCTGAGCACAGACTCATGGTTGATCATCTATATTTTTGACAACAGATAATCTGAGTAGGAAAGTTATGTAACTTGAAGGATCATCAGTATGGATAGTGAATGTGCCTAGCTCAGGTTTGAAGATGAATTTGTATTGGGTACAATGAAGACCCGATGGAAATCACCAAAGCATATTGCCCTGTTCAGGATTCACAACCACAGTAAAAGAATCGAGGCCATAGAGGAAAATTCGAGAGCTTCAAAAGTCATTTACATTTGAATAAAAGAACATGAGCCAACAGCCAAACTTGAACAGTGATCGAGACTCTCCATAATTCAATTGATGTTGGGACTGTGCTAGCTATGTTTGACAAAATGTCAATTTTATGAATCATCTTTGCTACCATACTTGCAAATTTGAATTGCGAAGGGTGACATTGAAGATAAAGGCCCAACACCAGTGGTAATAACAAATAAAAACATTAGATTCATTTTGAGCCCGAATGAACATCCTCCTCCATATAAATGAATGGCATTAAATAGTAATGTACTACAAATTGCGGTATGCTTTGGGGTCATCCATCTCTTAAACACGATGCTTCCCCAAATGTAATAAGATGCAGATGCCTAAGGTTGGGAGCATAGACAATGCATGAGAAATGTTTGATAGAATGCTAATGCCTTCCACGTGCAATAAATGCACACTGTTTGAATTGTCTATAGAAAAGGGTCAGATATGAAGGTATTGAAGCCACGGGTTTAATGGATCCACATGTATTGGTTAGTTCTCAGGAGACTCCATATAATTTTGATAACAACACATGAAAATAACGTGCCTAAATATGGACTCGACACATCATGATGAGTTATATTGATTGCCATTAGATGGACAAAAAATTTAGATTTCATTAGTAGGCACCGGTTTCCCCAATGGGTGCATATATTATAAAACTAATGTGATTGGGCAAGAAGGCATTTTGTCGATGGATTTCAACTTTAATGTGGAAGCGGTGATTCAGTTCCTGAAGAATATAACCATCGAAAAGAAGATAAAAGAAGACCTTACCAAGAAACGGTTATGCTAATAACTGAAATGTTATAGAAATGATAGATATTAAATATGCCAGCAAAAGATAGAAAAAGGGGTTCCAGATTTCCACCTTTGGAGGGGATTCTATGTGTTGCGGGGAAAGGAAGTGATTTTCAGAACTTCATTGTAAAGAAAAGGGAGAAGAGTTAAATATTTTTGTTTTCCACGAGTCTATGTTTAGGAAATTTGGTTCTTTGTAGCTTTAGCTGAGTATTGAAGGGACAAAGAAGACTGTTAATTGAAGCTTTGTGTTCATGCATCTTTCTTTAGATCGAGTAGAACTTTGAGTCTTTTTTATTGTCCAAAATATGCTTCTATTTATAGTCATAGTTATTATGTAAAGATTTGAATTTCCATATAACTGTACTCCTGCAAGTGGATTATTTAATTCAATTATCAATTTCTTGTAATGGAGGAATTAGAAGGATCGGTTTTGTGCGGTCTTTTTCTTTTCTTTCTGTTTCCTTTATTTCTCTCTATCTGTTTTATCATTTTAATAGCAGCATCTACATCATAGCTATGCGTAGATGTTAAATCACCTTTCTTGCTTTCAGGTTAAAAGCATTACAATTCGTAGTTTAAATGAATTAATTGCAAATCTTGTATGGGGGGCTGTACCCAATATAATTTAGAGGGCGCTTACGCTGCCCAATTGCGAAGAGACCCAACTATTAGTGCTAATTGAGTCTTCTTGTGTGGGCATTTTAGGGTTAATTTTTAAGTGTTTTCTTGGAAGACAAATATGTTCACCAATAGATTTTTGGTGACTCTACTGGGGAAGGAATTGAAGTCTCAGTGCTTTCTTTTCTCAGAAATTTGAAGGTACCTCCCTGAGGATGGAGGTTGGAGGCTCTATTAAAAATGAATACCATGATGTATTTCATAGATATCCAGAGATCTTGGAAGATTGGGTTCTAGAAAGAAGTGATGATATCACATATATATTTCTCTTTATACACCCATTTAGAGAAAATCCAATCAGAGAAGTTACAAAAGATGTGGCAAAGAAATTAAAATTTTTGAAGTCTTTTTATGGTGCCAACCTCATCAAGAAGAGATCTCCCATGAAAAAACCAAAGGAACAAGAGAAAGCATGCGAGAAAGAAGAAGTTGGTAAAATGGAATGTACACAAGAAAGGGATCTTGAATGAAAAGATAATGATTTTTTGGAGGAAAAAGAAAAAGATCCTTTTATTTTTCACCCCCTTATATTTCTCTCTCCTCTTCCTTTTAAAGAATCAGTGCAGCAAGAAATAGCTCAGCCTCAAGAAAATCTACCATCATCTATAAAGAAGAAGAACTCTGCTCCCCAAAGTTTAGATTGTGAAGATGGGGCTGAATATTATGATGTTTTGAGAAATGACAAGATGGGCAGAATGCCTAGTATGCATAATGATGATATTCTTTCTACTGGAGACAAAGTTAGTATCCCTATAAAAGAAAATCTCATGCCAGATGTAATGTCTTCCTTTGCTGAAATATTTTGTAATGCTAAAAGTGGCATGAAAAATGATGATCTTGATAACATCAATTATGAAGATTATTTAATCTTTCTTGAAGAGATTTCTAGGCATCCTTTCTTTCAGCCCAAATTTGGAAATTACTTGAGGAATGATATGCAAAGGGTCTAGGAGAAATCAAAAGTTTACAATGAGTCTTGGCTCTTTGGGAAAGACTACTTTGTCACTAAATTGCTCCACATTATCAATTTGGCATTCAACACTGAAGAAGTCTATAAAAATAATTGTTCTTGCGATACTTCAACCATGTACCATCTTTTGCAAAGGAAGGGCTCATATTTCTTGCAACTGGTTAATGGTCATGTATGAGTCTTTCTCACCTTGTGGTGCAGGAGCACCCTTGACGAACCAGTCAGTTGGTGGTCTCATGCCATTTTGGGTGTGTGGTTGTGTGAAAGACCCTCTTGTAGGGCAATGTAAATACATAAGGTCATGTGGACCAAGAGTGATTAGTATAGGTTTTACTTTTGCTCTCTATTATGTGAAAATAGCTCTAATTGGCTCTATTTGATGAACTATACTTGATGATGTCATCAAATGTTAGGATGATGTCATGGAGGTTCTTAGGGTCCTTGGATACCCTAGGTGGTCTAGCTAAGGTTAGATAGGTTAGATAAGTATTAAAACACAAGGAAAGTGAAATGGTGGAAAAGATGTAAAAATGTTGCATAGCAACATTAGCAACTTTTCAAAAGTTGTTGACAACTTTTGAGTTGTCTTAAGTATTTCAGTGTTTAGAGTAGATGAATTTTAACCGAGGGTTAAAACATCTAAGGTAGGGTATATATGTGGAGAAAAACCCTAATTTAGGGGTTCAACAATTATTGTGTACGGACTGTACCCTAAACAGTAGAGAGTTTGAATGAAAACATAGGGAAAGTTGATGAAATTAGATTGAAATTGTGACTGTTATCAGTGGAATACATTTGTGTATATGCTGTGGAGTTTTTCCAATAGTTAGTTTGTTTTTTAGTTGTTTTTGTTTTGTATTTTGTAAATTCTTTTGTATTGGACTGTTTGCTGTCCATTTTTGGTCAAGAAGCAAGGATGTGGACCTAACTCCATTTTCCACCATTGGTTAGGTATGGCCACTTGGGGATGGAGACTAGGTCCATGGAGCTTTGAGAATCTAGAAAGAGGAGCTCTAAAGATGCATGCAAGTATTTTTAAGAACGTTCCCTAGGCTCCCTATCAGAGTGGTATCAGAGCACAAGTTCAAGATTTGGGAAAAGAAGTGTTGCAGCTAGTGAATGATGCAGACCAAAGACTCAAGTGAGGAGTCTCATGCATCAAGAAAGATGGTGAAAAATGCTGAATTGGCCAAGAAAATGGATGAAAAAGAAGAGGATAACAGGTTACTGAGAGAGAGATTGGCTCAAATGGAGCAACTCCTAGATGAAGTCCGAGCTAAGGCAGATAGAGTGAAGGACAAGGTAGACCAGAAAGAGGAAAAAGAAGCTAAGGAGGAGTGGGACCTAGATAAAGAAGCACCTACCCTTGATCTGGTCTTACCAGAGGAACCCTTCTTGAAGGCACTCAAAGCCTTAAGTGGTAAAGCCTTGGAGGGTGTGCCACTATTTAGTGGAAAAATGGATGTTGATTTGGTTTTAGATGGGATAGACAGTCTTGAGAACCACTTTGAGTGTGATGGGGTGACTGATGCTCAAAAAATCAAGGTGGCTAAGTCTAGATTGAGAGGACCAGCATTTACCTGGTGGAAATATGTTCAGAATGAGAGGGAGAAAGAGGGAAAGAGTCCTATTGTGACATGGAAGGTTATGTTGGCTAAGTTGAAACAAACTTATCTCCTAGATGACTATGAAGTTCAAATGCATAGAAAGAGACAAAACCTCAGACAAAAAGACCTTGAAGTCCAAGCATATATAGAGGAGTTTTAGAAGTTATGCTTAAGGTCCAAGCTAGTGGACGATGAAAGCATTAGATTGGCTAGATATCAAAATGGGCTCAAGTGGTCTATACAAGAGGAGATGAGTCTTGCTACCTTAACAAGTGTGAGACAATGCTACCAAATGGATCTAAAGATAGAAGAAAAGAGCAAGAGAAAACATGATAAGACCTCTAGAGGAAGAGGTAGAGGTAAAGAAAATAGAGGGAGAGGAAGATTTGCAGGCAAAGGCGGTGACTATAGGTCCCAAGGTGAAGCTAAATTGACTGAGATAGTCAATGAGACCAGTGGTAGAGGTAGCATGAATAGAGGAAGAGGATTCCAAGATGGAGGAAGAGGCAGATTTGGAGGTTCAGGCAGAGCCTCACACTTTGCAAACATGAAGTGTTTTCATTGCAATCAACTAGGCCATCTAGCCTATAGATGCTCGGAGAAAGCTTCTAGCTCATATGGTGAGAAAAGAGTAAATTATAGTGCTCAAGAGGATAATAGCAGTGGTAAATCCCCTGAAATAAACCTTGATTTAGAAAGTGGGGAGAATCTTATGATTAGGAGAATACTCATTAAAGAACCGGTCAAAGAAGAAGCCAAGCAAAGGAGGGCACTATTCAGAGTAAAGTGCAAGATTCTTGGGAAAGTTTGCAAGATGATCATAGACTCAGGGTCTATTGATAACATTATCTCAAAGGAGGCAGTCAGCAAGTTGGGATTGACAAAAATACTCCATACAAATCCATACTAAGTAACATGGTTGAATAAGGGTCATCATGTTCTTGTTAATGAGCAAGCATGGGTGAATTTTTCAATAGGGAAGTATGTGGACAGAATATTGTGTGATGTACTCCCAATGGATGCATGCCACCTACTCTTAGGTAGCCCATGGCAGTTTGATAGGAAGATAATTCATGATGGAGAGAAAAATTCTTATTCTTTCAAGAAAGATGGGGTCACCTATAAAATTTAGTGACTTGTGGATGATGAGGGGTCTACATCAGCAGAGAATAATGTCTTATTGTAGGGAGGTAAAGACTATTTGCAGATAGTAAAGAGTGGAGAAGGTCTACACTATGCTATCATGCTTAAGCCTAGTGAAGAGAAGAAGGTGGAACAACCAACATTGCCAAAGGAAGTGCAAGAGTTATTGGAGGAGTTTTAAGACATAGTTAGTGATGGAACACCAACAATGTTGCCACCTCCAAGAGACATAAGTCATCAGATTGACTTCATACCTGGAGCATCTCTACCAAACAAGGTTGTATACAAGTTGACTCCTGATCAAAACAAGGAGATAGCAAAAAAAGTCCAAGAACTTTTGGACCAAGGTCTTATTAGGCGAAGCATTAGTCCATGTGCAATAGTAGTGGTTCTAGCATCAAAGAAGGGAGGCAAGTGGAGGCTTTGCATAGACTCAAGAGCAATAAATAGAATCATTGTGAGATACCAGTTTCCCATTCCTAGGATTGAAGATCTTATGGATTGTTTGGGAGGAGCAAGGTACTACACCAAATTGGATTTGAAGAGTGGGTACCACCAAATCAGAATTAAGGAGGGGGATGAATGGAAAACAACATTCAAGACAACAGAAGGGCTCTATGAATGGTTGGTCATGCCCTTTGGTCTTAGAAATGCTCCAAGCACCTTTACGAGGTCAATGAATGACGTATTGAAAGACTACATAGGTAGATTTGTAGTTGTATACTTAGATGACATTCTAATTTTCAGTAAGACCAAGGAAGAACACCTCCAACATTTGTAGATTGTGATGAAGAAAATTCATGAGGAGAAGTTGTCCATTAACTTGGAAAAGTGTGAATTTATGAAAAAGGAGTTGATCTATCTTGGTTTTGTGGTGTCACAAGGAACCTTGAGGATGGATCCCAACAAAGTTGAAGCAATATTAAGTTGGCCTACCCCTACATGCAGCTTTGAGGTAAGAAGTTTCCATGGACTTGCACAATTTTATAGGAAGTTCATTAGAGGCTTTAGTGAAATATGTGCAGCAGTCTTAGATACAATAAAAGGTGGAGTGAAAAATAAATTCAAGTGGACTCTAGAGGCTGGTAGAGGTTTTGAATTATTGAAGAAAAGAGTGGCAACACAACCTATTTTGGTTTTGCCTAATTTTGACAAGTTGTTTACCCTTGAATGTGATGCAAGTGGTGTAGCTGTTGGGGTAGTACTGAATCAAGAGAATAGGCCAGTGGCCTTTTACAGTGAGAAGTTGAATGAGGCCAAGAAGAGGTACTCTATTTATGACCTAGAGCTATATGCATTGGTGCAAGCTTTGAGGAAATGGAGGCACTATTTGTTGCCCAAGAAATTTGTAGTTTATACTGACAATAAAGCTTTGAGTTTTATCAATTCTCAGGAGAAGTTGAGCAACAAACACCTTAAATGGATGGAATATTTGCAGGCCTATACCTTTACCATCAAACATAAGAAAGG